>CAIGRN010096256.1:0-11044 GCA_903798345.1 Fraxinus anomala
TATCTATGATTTTGTTTCAATAGTGCAGGATTATTTTTCTTAATAGATGATTGTATAATTATTATACAATCTTTCATTTTAGAGTTATTTATAGCCCTATAAATAGGGTCTTTTGTTTTGTAATAGAAACAAGTTTATTATATATAATTTATAATATTCTTCACATTAACTTCTTTTATTCCAACATACAAAACATGACAGAAGCTCATTACACAAAATACCAATCCACAAAGCCATTTGCCAAAGTTCACAACTTATACATGACAAATAATTAAAGTTGAATAATGCTACACACGATAACAAACAATACAACATACTAGACAACCATGCCGAAAGCTAGTCCCACAAAAAGACCAACCCAATAAAGCAGTTTCCAAAGTTCACTACTCATAGTCTCATAGATGACAAACAATTTGAGAAGATCACTATGCCTTGCTCCCTACATCCCATGCTCACAAAATCAACTCCACCATTGGTGCACAGCAATACCCTCATCTCTCAGTTTTCCGTACAATGTTAAACATTGCCAATATGCCCTCTTGCTGCCATTCTTTTCTTCACCATTTTCATCTTGCCATTGATTCTTACACTCTAAAAACAACTCATCAACTAGACATATAGTCTTGTCTTTCATCATTTCCTCCACTACTTGTGCTTCTGCCTTCATCACAACATAGTCATCGCGCTTCATATTTTGTGTTAGCCATTCTGATATCCCCATTTCTTGAGGCACAGTTCCACTCATTGATTCATCCTGATTCTCAATCTCCATGTTGTATATCTCGAATTGTTGATCCCTCATTGGATAATTTTTGTAAAACCAGTCGATGGAACTTGTATCATCTGAGATGAAAATCCTTCGAGGATAATTGTCGAGAGAGTCCCTCATCAAATCAGGCAGAAATTTCATTTTCCTTGATCCAAAACTTAATTTTGCCAATGCTCTTCTTGGCGGCTCTAGATACACGTCCTCTAAGCCCTCCAATGCCAATTTCTTGACCTCTGATGCAGTCCCACACGATACATCCTTTGTCGGGGAATTCATCAAGCCATTTGATGCCCCGGTTTTCCTCAATGCCACCAAGGTGTTCTCAATGTCAGGAATATGTTCGTACAAAATATTATCATTCTCAAATTGTCGAAGATACACCATCCTATAATTCATTTGTTCTTGAAGAAATTTAGGGGAATCATTGTTCAGTGGCGCAATCACGATGCCACCATTCTTGAGAACACCATCAATCAGCTTAATTTCATGGAAATTCAAAGCCAAAACAAAATCAAACACATCATCTTGGCTCAATTTCTTCTGGTTTTGATCAGATTCAATGGCCAAATCAATACCATTTCCATTCATGAATGCAATATCATCTTCAATATCACCAATGCAGGCGCCTAAAATGAGCCCTCTGTTGCCTTTCTTGATAAGGCCTTCGTCAATCAAATCACGGAAAAGAATAGGCAAAATCTTGAAACAATTGATGTCCGAATCAGCATCGAACTCACAAAATCCATTCGTAGAATCCCTTCTTATACAGCCAAGGGAAAGCAAAGCAACAAGAACCATTGCCAATAACAATGATCTTGATATAATACGCATAACCCGCAAATCCTGGAGCTTAATAATCAAAAGGGTATCAGAATTAAATCCGATCCCAAATCCATTCACCTCATTGTTCATCTTGATTCGATTTTTAGCTCGATACTCATGAGTCATTCCGTCCATATTATGTTCACTCCAGATGTAGAAAACTAAAATGTAGGTCTGGTATCAATAACAAATAGAGCTCAGTCACAAAGCTGGGGCAGTGCAGATGGGAAAATTTGAAATTTTCAGTTTTGAAAGAGAGAGGGAACAAGCCACAAAACGTGAAAAGAAAGGGTTTTTAGCGAGTGCAAAATCTGGCTGCGGTGTGATTCCCACCCACGAGAGCTAAACGGTTGCTTCTAATTCTACACCAGAGGAGCATCAATTCCCTAAATCTTGCAATTTCCATGACTAGGATTCTTGAAATTTCTCCCTCCTTATATCTCTCTTTCCCTCTCAATACAAATGGATTTTCGTTTCATTTCAATTCACATTATGCAAAGAACAATATTATGTCTGTAATGAATGATTTGAAACTCAACAACCATGAACAAGAGAGAGCGATTAATACAAGAGAAGGAGATCTGGTGTAGAAAATCTGAAAATGACAATGAAGAGAGAGGGAGGGAGGGAATGAAAAGATGAATTGGGATGAGAGCGTGGGGCCGTTCGCTTTAATTAGGTCGTATGCGTGTAGGGTCCGTGGGGACTCGAAGGTTTGTTTGTTTTCTGGTTTGTGTTTGATTCTAAAATCAAGGAAAAAGAGGGGATCTTATTGTTGTAGAAGATAATGGCAGCAAGGTGTTTTTTGAGAAACCGAAGAATAAATTATTTATTACTTATGAATTATATAATATAATAGTTCTAACTTCTAGGATATGAAATTCAAACTAGCTTTAATCACATAATGCACATCTAGAAAGCGATTATTGAATGGACAGATAATAAGTAAATAATAGCGGTGAATTCATGATATATATTATTCTGGATTATAATTTATTATATTTTAGTCACATTTCAAATATGCACAATATTATCAATTATTGTACATTAAGAATAGAGAGTGAGTGCGACTATTTAAATTTGACGAATTAAACACACTCTATTTTTAAAAATTAAAGTAGAGAGTCTTTTAAAACTCATTTTTAAATAATTACTTTCTAAAATAAAAATTATTTTACATGTAAAGAGTTTTTTTGGAAATACTCTAAGCCCCTGTTTTGACACGCATTTTTTTAAAACTTATTTTCAACCATACATTTTTCAATAAAATAATATTTTTCATCATATCAGTAACTTTTTCTTACTTTTTAATTACATATTTCCTATCACATCACTATTTAAAAATACATTCTTTTCTCAATAATATTTATCAAACACAGTCTAATACGATTTTCCGAATTAGCTTTATAAGTAGGTAGCTACTCGATTTTTGTATCTTAATTTATTAATTATTTTTCCTCTCGCTTCTATTCTTTTCATTTAATTGCATTTTAGAGGGACTCGAACTCTGAATCCTTATTAGTAAGAGCTCAATTTAGAGATGAACCAAGCTAGAATGGAAAAAAATTTCCAAACTTTATATAGGTACTTTTCATTAACAGTTAGACAAAAAAAGGAAAAAAAAAAAAAAAAAAAAANAAAAAAAAAAAAAAAAAAAAAAAAAAAAATACATATCAGGTACTGCCATTGTAAGCATTCTGGCAAAAAATAAAACCTCACAAGGGGTTTTTCCCTTTAAAAGACATTATTTGGCACGTTTTATTTATGAAGGCAATTACCAATCATTTGATATTAATTGAACTAAGTTTAAGAGGAAATTGCAAAAAAATGTCAACTTTTATATAATCATTTACAAAAATGTCCAAAAAATTTTCAATGTCTATTTTACTATTATATAGACCCAAATGCCCTCATTAACAATTTTAAATTCCACGATGAAGATATAATTATTTATGTAATTAAAAATTAGATTGATCAATAATAACTTGACATATAACACATACTACTTATTTTTAAAAGTATCATGTCAATCATACATTAAATGCTCACTTCTCCCTATAAACAGATAAATAAAATATTTATGAAATATCGAGAAGCATACTTAAAATGTCAAAAATATTATGAAATATAGAGAACTCTCATATTTAGAACGAAATTTCGTTCTAAACAAAAATTAAGTGTCAAGATAAACAATCTGAATGTCGATAACAACTTTTAAAATATCGAGAGCGTCATGAAATGTAACTATTTAATACAACTTATCAACAAAAACTACATTCTATTGAGAATTGTGGAAAATTTAATCAATTGCAAATTTAGATGAGATTAAATTTTTCGAAATGAAATTATATAATTTTCTTATGAATTCGAAGCATATAATTATTTTTTAGTGTTAATGATTTTTCTACTTCATATTCTTCATTTTTTTTTTCCAAATTCTTGGTCAATAATAGATAATAAAAGCAAATGAATTCATTAAATATTAGCTAGTATTAATGTATCTTCTCATGTAAGCTACTTGTTCTTCTCGAAATTCATGATAAATTGGAAAAAAAAAAAAAAAAAAAATTGCTTCATTTTCATTGAAGGTATAGTAGATAATTTGGTACTAGATTTGATCATTTTTGCAAGAGTTACCAAAATTAGACAATTTTCAATTGACAAGTATAGAATTGGCAATTTTCGTAAATTCTACTTAATTAGCTTCCCGTGAATTTCCATCTTGTCAAATGTCAGCCCTGTCTGGCCCCACTATTAGGGGACCCAAGGTAAGTGCATACTATAACATTTTTAAGAAATAAAACTTGATTAAAAAGTAAGTCTGCATAAGGGTTAAAAAAACATATTTTGAGGAAGTATGGAAGAATTTTACTATTGAAAAAACTATTTTTGAGGAATTATTGAAGAGATTTTACTTTTGAAAAAGCAGTTTTGAGGAATTAATTTTGAGCATCAGTGGAGACTGAAATTTAAGAAATCAACATAACAATAAGCCATGAAACTGCTACATGTACAGAGAAAAGTTTCACAGAAATTTTACAGATTACAAACAACAGTGGGTGGGTGATTTATTTTTTACAATACAATATTCACATGGGGCCAGCCCCATGTGGGACTCTGTCATAAGCCATACCCAATAAATGTTAATACTCCAAATCTGGAAATGACCGAACCATTCTTCTGAAATTGACTAGACTTTAGTTTTTCCTTTTATTCTTATGGACTCCACTTGGTTTGGTTCGTATGGCCAAAATTTTAGCATATAAATGAAAAAAAATTATTGACATAATGACAAGTGAAATACATACCAACCTCGTTTATCGTGATGGCAACGTGAAATTGAGTGTGACATTGATGTAACTAGTAAAGTAAGAGGACAAACGGTCATACATGAATTTAAAGAAGAAGGAAAAAATGTAGATTTTAATATGTCGAATGTGCAATAAAAAGAAATTAATTAAGCGTTTGTTTGACAAATTTATAATGATTTATAAACAAGAATAGTAAGAAAAATAGTAGTAGACCCAAGAAATGCACGAAATTTATAGATATAATGGATAGTAGTTATGAATGCTTTGCCTTTGATTGAATTTATAAACTATTTATAAAATTGTATCCAAACGAAAGCTTAGCAAGTAGAAAAATTATTATTAAATATAAAATGGCACCTGAAAAATGTAGTGAAAATTTTCAATATTTTTTTTCTTTAGATAAAAGTTTCAACTTCAACTTTAGGATGCTACTTATATCATTTTTCACTATATAGATAAGAAAATTAAAAATTAAAAATCGACCCACAAATAATATTATAAATTTATTGAAAAGAAGTTAAAACAATTCAAAAGTTCCTTGATCTTCTTTTTCATATTATTATTTGAAATTAAATCCAATAAATTCAAAAGTCTTTGTTTAGGCTCCTTTAAAATCAAATTAAGCATATGTGTCTCCCTTTAAAATAAAATTATTTAATTCTTATATCCAATTTCAATCACACAATCAGACAATAAAATATTTTACACGTAAATAAAAAAAAAAACCTTACTTTTTAATCACAAATTCTCCAAAAATAAAATAAAATCACCTTTTATCATTTTTCCCAAATAATGACTATTAAACATGGGCTAAATCGAATAAATATATTTTGAAATAGTAATTTTTTAAAAAATGTTTGGTTAAAAAATAAAGAAAGATTTTGAATTTATGTATAATATTATTTTATTGAAAAATTTGTGATAGAAAAAAAGATATAAAAATATTTTAAAATTTTAATAGAGCCCAAACACTGGCTAAATATTGTATAATCAAACACAAAAAGAGAAAATAAAAACAAGCATGTAAATACCGTCTATTTTATCAATAAAAAACTGTGAAACGACGAACATATCCTCTCATTTAAAAAAATTAAAAAAGAAGAAAAATAAAAAATTAATTGCAAGTATAACCTCAAATGTTTTAAAAAATTACAAACGAACCGAAATAAACTATTATAAAAATTTAGAAATTACAATTATAATAGTTAAATTAAAAAAAAAAAAAAAAATTCTGCACCCTACCCCCGACACACAACTCCCAAGCTTCATCTTCTTCTCTAAAATCACCGACACCACCACCGCCTCGAAGAAGAAGCTGAAAACAGAGGTAACTACGAAATGGATCAAAACAAAAAAGGCAGCTTGCTTAACCCCCAAAATGTTAAGAACCTTGCTTTTTCTCTCAAAAGCAGCAATGAAAGCAGTAGAGAAAATGGGTTACGAATTGCTGTGGGCCTTCTGGGGTGGGAGATTAGCGATGAATGGTGGTGAAGGACGTTGACAGAGGTGTGTGGCTGTGGGTGGTAGAGCTGACTGTGGGCATTGGCAGTCGTGCCTGTGTTTGTCAAAAAACCTAATCATGACAGGAAAAGAAGCTTCGCTCAAGAACTGAAGTTCACGCATGACATATATAATCAGACATGGACTTGAAGGATTATTATTGCGCCATCTTGGCCGAAGCCCAACTTGGCTGGAGCCCATATTTATCGAAGCCCAACTTGGTTGAAGCCTATATTGACCGAAGCCCCTATGCTCCGAAGCCTCAATGCTGGAGCTATACACAACGCTCACTGAGGAGGAATCCAAAGCTCAAATGATGACCTACGTTTGAAGATCTTAAAATTGTTAAATCCTTTTAGAATGATTGATTGGATTGTTGTAATAAGTAAAAAAGGCCAGTATTGTCAGTATAAAGTATGGGTTAGCCGTCTCCTTTTGGGACATTTAAATAGATCCCCTTTTGTACCATTAGAAGGGAATGAAAAAATTGGATATTGACAATTCATGTTATCTGTTTCCCTAAAGATATAGTCTTTCAAAAGTTTATAATGTGATTTTAATCTTTATCTTGGTTCTTTATCGATCGTTCATTATCGTACACTTTTGTTCATATATTTATCGGAGCCTGAACATATTTGTCTCGTGTCAAAAAAGCTTCAACCACGTTCAAACCCGTATCACATTCGACTAGTAACTTGTTAACAAGTGTCAAAATTAGCTTGTGAGGACGCGAGTGAGCACGGTATCTGTTGGCGCATTTTTTGTGGTCAATAGTGCCTATAGGAAAGAGGGTCACACTATGTTGCAACGGATTGCAGCATGAAATGAGAAGTTGAGGGAACCAAGTGGTGGTGTTGGTGGAAATCGAAGGCAGAGGCGGGCGACTTTGGTATCGTTGTTGTCGATGATTTTGGGTAAAATTGTTGTTGATGTGTATGTCGATGGTGGTGTTTTGTTGAATTGATTGGTTGTATGGTAAAAATTTTGGTCGAATTAGGCTATTTGATTGAAGGGGTGGCCAACGATGGAGGTAGAGGCCAGCGACTGGTAATTATGGTGGCGACGGATTTGATATGTGAAATTGAGTGGCTGCTGACAATGAGTATGTGTGGTCGACGATGGGAACATTGGATAAATTCAAATATTTTGTAAAAGAAGCCTATGTTTAACTGATATTGTGGTTGTAGTATAGTGGTGCGCATTATAATTGAATCTAACTATTGTTTTACTTGATGGAGTTGATGTGAGAAGCGAAGAAGAACAGAAGATGAACTTATCAATGTGGAGGAGGTGATAATGGTGTCGATGTATATCTTATCGATCTATCTAGAAAAATTGATATCTCCTGAAAGATTATAAGTTCATAATTCATGAAGAAGCGGCATCTCTTTAGGATTTACTCCATTGTTTAAAAATTGGTTAATTGGCTTGGGAGTAGGGCTAGAATTGGGCTATTGAACATGCTCGGGGAAAGAGGGATTTTAAGGAAGGAGGCGAAGTTTGGGAGTAGTTGGGTGGGGTGCAAATTTTAATTTAATTTTAATTTGATTATAATAATTGTAATTTTTAGTTTTTTAATAATTTATTTGGGTTCATTTGTTCTTTTTTAAAACATTTGGAGTTATAGTTACAATTAGTTTTTTATTTTTTTTCTTCCTTTCTTTTTGTTATATTTAAATAAGAAAGTAAATTTGTCATTTCCTAAAAAATTTTATTGAAAAAATGGACAACAATGGGTATTTTATACTAAAGGTTTCAAACAAGAACATTTTGTGTTATTTCCATAAGATAGGGGGATTTTCAACAACATGCCCAATAGGTAAAGGATTTTGTGTTGTTTAACCTTCCACATATTTGGGGATGTTTGGGTTTCGTGCGATAGGTAGTTGGGTCAATTAGTAGTAAATTTGTAGTGGAAATTACACATAACCATATCTTTCAAAACTAAATTTCAAAAATCAAATCTAAAGCTCATTTATATAAAAATCAGATATTAATTCAATATTAATAATAATATTATAAAATCAAATTAATTTCCATACCAAACATACCTCCATCAACCCCACCACACCAAATTTATCGTAAACTCTAATTACTTCCCACCCTTATTTCTCTCTCTATATATCTCTCTATTCTATCTCTTTTCCCTCACATTGACCGTCGTCGTTGGAGACAACCTCTGAGCGTCGCCGTTCAATTATGCACTTCGTTGTGAAGCTACTCCGCAAGCATCTCTATCGTCTCTGTCTCCTGTCTTTCTTTTTGTTGCACGTAATGTCGTTGTCTCTTTTCCGTCTTTCTCTTAGTCGCACACTACACTGCCACTCTCCCCTCGCCAAGGACAGAGAAGTCACACCGTTATGCGGTACTGATTTAAGCGTCACATGCAACGATACATTCAAATCGTTGCTGTGCAGTGCTAATCTGAGCGCCAATCGGTGTTTATATTGCCGCTTGCTCAGCCGGTGTTTTTGTTTTTTGTTTCAAATTGTAAGGTGGTGTGGCAATGAGGTAGCGGTGTTGTGGTTGATGCGGTGATGATGGCGGTGGTGGTAATACCCGGCAACAGATTTGGGGATTTTTTTTGTGGGGGTTGTGGTTATAGAGTGATAGGCTGCTGGTGGTGGTGTTTGGTTGTGGTGTTTGAGGTATGGTTTTGTTGTCGAGAGGTGGTGGTTGTGATTATGGCAGCGACGATGTGGCTAGTGGTAGTGGTGAGGTGGTGGTCACAAATAATTTTATTGTTTGTGACCAATAAACTGGCTAATGTGCGACTAATAAATAACATGTGACCAATGAAATAGATAAATTGTGACCAATAAATTATGTGTAACCTAAAAATTTGTTCATGTGTGACCAATAATTTGATACTTTGTGACCGAAAATTAATTTGTGACTAATTAATTAGATATTTTGTGACTACAAAATAAATTGTGACTTGTAAAAATTGTGATTTGTGACTAATGAATAATAAGTGATCTGTCAATCGGATAAATTTGCGACAGATAAATAATTTGTGACCAATAAAATTTTTGATTTGTGATCGTGAAATAATTTGTGATCAATAATTTTTTTTATTACGATCGAGAAATAATTTATGACTAATTAATTTATAATTTGTGATCAAATTCTATAGAATTGTGACCTTAATATATTTAATTAATTAGTTTATAAATAAAATTTTTAAAACTTAAAAAATCTTATTTTTTAAATTTTAAACATTGTTTCTTAGTTTTGAAATGTCTCATACTTAATCTCTTATATATGAATTTTTCTCAAATTTGCATTGATGTTATGGGCTGTACTTTTTAAACTAGACTATACATTGATAAAACACAAAAATCTGCTTTGATGTGGGATCTGGGATGGGACTGGACCGAGCTACCGCCAGACCCAATCCCCCTAAATCAGTCCATGAAGGGAGGTGCGCGACGAAAAGAAAATACCAAGCAAATAGACGTTGAGAACCGTGATGTAGAAAACTGAAACAACAAGATAAAAGTGAAAGAGGGGAAAATGAAAACACAAAGTACACACCACTTAATCGGAAATTTCACTTTTTGTGCTATATGAGATAGATAGTTGGAGCTGGGAGTATAGTATGAGAAGGGAAAAAGGTAGAGTGAATGTTTATGGCCCCGGCGATGCTCTCCAATTATGGAGAATTGTTGGGAGGAGGAAAGAAAGAGAGTGAATGTTGATCCCTAGCTCTTTGATTAGGAATGATCATGTTATTCCAACTTTATCTCTTGATTTTTGAATTCTATGATATGTTGAAACTTGATTTCGGATCCTCTAAATTTTTAGAGATTCGTTATTTTCATCAGTTATTCTTATATATCTATTATAATTTAAATATATTCCTATTTTACCATTTTTAAAAGACTCTATAAATATAAAATGTTTTATTTTAAAGAGTTAAGAGCATTTTCAATTGTAATATAAAAGAGATCCAAATTGTGATTTATATTTTTGAAGTGATCGAAAACTTTTCTAATAGAGAGATGCAAATGAAATGTAAATTGCATATTTCGACAAAAAATGTAAAAGAAGATGTAAATTTACATCTTTTTTTATATTCGCAAGAGCCAAAAAGTGAATTTAGATATTTTCATTGGAGAAAATTTTGAATTTATATTCACCGAAATGTAAATAAAGATGCAAAAAATGATTTTGAAGATACTAATTTACATCTATCTAGAGCATATATCTAAGAAACTCTTTAAACACAAACTACTTTCCATTTTATATAATCAATCCTTAAAATTATGCTTTAATAGACCATTTAAATTAATATTTTAATTTAGAGAGTAAAAATAAAAGATAGGCAAAAATCATAAATATTTTTTTAAAGTGGTAAAATTAGTGTTAAATATAAAAAGCCCGTTGGAGTACTTAAAAATTTTTACCCTCTAAATTTGTAGATATTTTCTAAATTGTACAATATGCTTTTTAAAAATAAATAGTCTATTTGGGATGTTCTTATGCTTAAAAATGTTCCCAAAGACTATCTATTTTAATTTTTAAGATAAAAAGTGAATTTGACTCTCCAAATTTAGGGAGGCAAATTCACTCTCAAATCTCGTGAACCTTTAAGCTCGGCTCGTTGGTTTTTGACGAGCTCGGCTCGTGCACGAGCTCG
>CAIGRN010096272.1:0-10316 GCA_903798345.1 Fraxinus anomala
GTAATATGCTATTTTGGCAAAGTGGTCAACTACGAAGGCAAGTTGTTTCCAAATGCATGCTATTTTTTGCAAATAAGTTTTTCTATGCTCCAACATTTCTTTCTTTTATTTCATATTTTAGATGTTGATGCAAATAAATTAGCCAGAGTTCCATGCATATTGCATATGGATTCTATAAAAGGAAGTCACGCGGGCCTTAAGGATCTTATGCAAAGGTATATTTTTCATTGCAGTTATTATTAATAGATGTACTTTTGTAGAGTGTTTGTGTATAAGAGTAATGGAATCCAGGCAGCTTGTATGAGAGTTGATTCACGAGAGAATGGAGGAAAAAACTTGCGTTGTAAGAGTACTAGCCAATTCGGTATCTATGCCAAGTGAGGGTGCTGTAGTTGCTTTTTTTTTTTTTTATTTTTTTTTTTTTTCTTTTTTGGCAGGGAGGGTTACAACAACTTTCATGTCTTCCTTCTATCCTGTTAACTTATAATTGAAACTCCATTTGATAAGACCGTGGTACTAAGGAGACTCCGCGTGAAAAATACTTGTTTGAAAACCTGTACCGAGCAGTACATGACACGCGAATTATTACAAGCACCAAACACTTATCCATGAACCATGATAACTCTTCAGTTAATCACTGGTAACAAGTTAAAATGGATGTGGTGGTAGGTCAGATTGGAACACTTGACACTTTCTGTATGAGCTTCAACATGTTGGTTACTTCTGTATTTTATCATTTGTTTCTTCAGATTTTCCTTTTTCTTAAAAATATAGAAAGGTTTATATTGAATTTGATACAGTTATCTATGGGAGGAGTGGAAAGAAAGGCAGAAGGAAACACATGAAGATTTGTACTCAAAATTTAGAAACTTAAAATTCATTTCACTTGAGGTACTATTTTGGTCTTTGTTTATTTTTTAGTATCTGATTTTTTGAGTAGATAATTCAGTTATATTGTATATATCTGTGCACCAATAAAGATTTAGTATCTTATTTTTTTGGACACTTAATTCTAATATCCATTAAATTGACATTCCTTAGCTTCCCTAAAAATGTTTGGATAGCATCTTGTTTAATCAGTGGAAGGCTTTTACTCGTAACCCTAGCCTTACTTGAAAAAATGGCAGGATCATTGTGGTATTTTCGTGAGTGATTCTTTGTTTGTCCCCAAAAAACCAGAAAATTGAAACAGCGGAATAGGAAATGACTAACTCAGGCCACACCATCTCTTAAACTCGTCCAGCCCTCTCAATCACACATGCCTTAATCTGGGATTATTTATTAAGCACCCATAAATCAGAGAAAAAGGAGGATTATAGAATGCTATGTCTCAGCCCACTGACATTTCGTAAAGGTGTGGTTGCAATGTTGGAGCCCATTTTAGCTGATTCAATATTCAATAGCGTGGAGGGAGGGAAAAGTTAAATATGCTAGTAAAGCACAATTTTTTGTTTAATGGATTATGATTTGCTTTGATCTGGGCATGAAATATTTTGAGTGGTATTCGGAGATTGTGATGGAAACTTGTCGATGGCTAGTATGATAAAGTGTTATCAAGTGTTTTAACCTTTCAAGGAAGGGTAATTGACATTATATATAACATATTTAAAATACAAAATAAAGAAAACCCTATGGTGTGACGGGTTTTGTGTACAAGGCCTGGGATTTATGTTATTTCTTTTCCTTTTTGTGTGTTGTCTACTTGTCTTGTCAACCAGGTCCTCAAGCCATACTGCATACACACACTTGGCACCTTAGTTTTCTCTATAAATACCAGAAGTTACATTATTTAAAATAGTGGAATATGTGCCATTTTTGTGAGAAGGATACATTCTAACAATATCTGAATCTGTTTGATTCCATATTCATGAAACTTGTACGAGTCTTTATTTTTATGTTTGGGCAATTTGTATTTACTCCAGCTGATATATTCAAATTGAAGATTTTCCATTACCTCTTGGTTTCTGGTTGGTTGTTTAGTTACTTGTAAATGAAGTTATAGCATATTTCTGTTTTTGGCATTGCCGTGTGTCTGTGTTATAGGCAAGTACTTTGACCTAACTTCAGCATGCATTTGTGCAGCTACCTCAGCAGCAAAACTCATATGACTGTGGCCTCTTCTTGCTTCACTATGTAGAGCTTTTTCTCGAGGAAGTTCCTGCGGACTTCAACATACATAAGATAACTTCATCGAGCAACTTTGTAAGTACATTGCTTGATTTTAAATGGAGATGCAAGCTTCACAATTTTTCCATATGTTCAAATTTATTGGACCATAATTGTTGAAAAATGTATACTTAATTGATAAATGGGCTATATAAAGTAGGATCAACCTCGAGCATTTTGTTTCCTCCCAATTTTACCATGCTTACGTGATTCCCAAGTTCCTCACATGCTTAACTGGTCAATGATGCCAACGTGTTAGATGGCATTAACTAATGATTATTGTAGTTTTATATGCATTTGTGTATTATGAATGCGATAGGTGTCAAATTGCTACATATACGCCGTTTTCACTCGAATTGAGACAAATCTAGATGTAGGTAGAGTAGGTCAATTAGCTTTCAGTAACAGTGACAGGCTTAATTAGAGTTCACTAATGAAGAGTTCACTGTTTATGAAGTGTCGTGTTACATTAGGGTTAGACTAGCTTAAATAGGCTGCTATCAAGGTTGTTAGGAAAATGTTATTATTTAAACTAGTGAAAGGTAGGAAAATAAGTGTGATCAAGAGCTAATAAACTCCGTAGGAATAATATGTGCCAAAAGTTATTGGATCATGGTTTTATATAAGGACAGAAAAAGAAGTGATTGACTAATAAAAAGAAGTGATTGAGAAATAAATTGAGGGGGATATAAACAATTTGGTAAATAAGCTTCCAATAGGTGTCATCTCATACTTTCTTGGTCAGTTCTTAATCCTTAAGGGTGTGTTTGGTCATTGGATTATGAGAATAGGATTAGGAGAGAGGATTAGGGAGATTTTATCGTAAGGTGGATTGAGTGTATTTGTTCTAATATGACATTTGGTGCTACACCGTATTAGAATAACATACAAGTATTTAAAAATAAGAAATTTATGACAATATACATGTCCAAGCTTAAAAAATTAAAAGTTAGAAATATGTATGGATAACTTACTTTTTCTTGTTTTTAAGAAAAGTACTTTATTTAGACTTAATTATTGCGTTATGGATTTTATAAATTATCATCTTAAAAATAAATTTACTTATTTATCTACATATATGTTTGGATTTCTTGTATGTAAATATTTTTTTTCCCTTAAATTAACTCCTATGTTTCTTATTTTTAATTTTAACTTATGAAAATAGATATAATTTTTAAAACTTACTTATATACTTATAAGTGAATTTGCTTGCAAGTAAAATTTCTACTTGTGAATAAAAGAATTGCTTATAAGTAAAAAAAATATTTTTACTTAAATTTTCTTGTAAGTAAAAAATTCACTTTTACTTAGAAGTAAATTTATGTATTTCAATAAAACTAACTTTTTGCCTGTTATTATTCATGTAAAGAAAATGAATTATCTAGTCTAAGCCCATCTCATGGAGCATATTATTTTAATTTGTTTGACTAAAGAAAAATAAGTTTCCTAGATTAATTTTTAATCTGGGTATTATTTGTATCAAACACCGGATAGTGTTAAGTTAATCCTTATTAAGTCTAATATGACACACCAAATGTGCCCCCAAGTGCTTTAGTGGTTCTTTAAGAGTTCTAATTAGCACCTCACCATGTGGAGTAAACATCTCAACAAATTTAAATTCTATCTTGCAACTTGAAACATGAAATAGATTAACAAAATTGGAAAATCATAAATTATCGAAGTATTGATTACGTAACAAGACCAATAATTCTGGTACTAGAACTAAAAGTTCAATACAATGAAACATCTGTCCAACTATATAAGACCAGTAGAGAAAAGTTCACTGTCCTGTCATTGTTCGTGTGCCTTTGAAGAACTGCAATCTCATGTTGAGGGGTTATTGCATTTCATTGCAGTGTGCTAGAGCATGCCTATTATCTTTTCTAGTTTAAGGGTTGAGATTGTGCCTATGATAGCAGTAAAAATTCTAGAAAGAGCAACGACAATTCAGCACACACCTCAACCGCTTTGATGTTTATGTCCCAAGGTGTGCACTTTAGTAAGTCGAGCTGCATGTCAATGAGATTGAATAAGATTATGGAGATCCTCGAAGATTACAACTTGACGTTTATATTACCATTATAGTTGTATCATTTATAGATATATTGCTTTTACCATATTTAGTTGTGATTTTGGTTCTATATAATGAGAGAACCTCTCACACTGAGAGGCATCGAGTCTTATTGAGTATCATTAAGTATATTTGACAGTGTGTGCTTTATCAAATGGTACTCAAGGCACGCGAGGCATGCCTCAAGGCGTAAGCTTTGGCATTTTCTAAACATTGCTTTTAGCTGTTGCTTGTAATCAACAAATCCTTCATTTGGGCTTCCAATTTTATTAGCTTAGCTTGGTATTGTAGAAAGATCACTCCAGGATATTCCAAGATTAGGTGATGGAGGATTAGAAGAGATATTAACATCTTTAGTTTTCAATTTTAATACGTATTTTAGGAAATTAGGGTTTGATTTAATAGATTTTATTAGATATTTCTTTGTTAGAATAGAATCTTTGAAATCCTATGTAAAGGGGTCTTTTGCTTGTAATAAGAACGACCTTTGATAATAAAATAAATTCATATTCTCCCTAATTTCTCTCTATTCTGTCCCTCTTCCTCTCTTTTCCCCCTCCTTTCTCTTTTTCTCTTCCCTTTGCCTTCTCTTATAATTCTTCCATAGCATCATACGTCAATTTGGTACCAGAGCTCACTTTGTTTCCTTTGGCCAATACTCCATCCACTATCTTCAACCCCACACACCCACTCAAGTTCCAAATTGTATATACAATCCATCGGTTTGTGGAAATTTAATAATTTATTGGAGCATATAAAGCCATTCATTAATGCAATAAATTTGTCAATAGTATTGGACAGTAAGCATGTAAGAGGCTCTCTTATCTCACATGGTCTCACCGGTTTTCATAGTCTTAGACTTAAATAACCTTGTCTTTCAACATACTATTTAGGGGTCTAGGAAGCAGGGACACGCTTCCCGCGCCGGCGAGTCGGTGTCCGATGTCGTATTGGATGCTACTACGTGTAAGATACGCAAGGTGGCTTGTCCATATTTTTTCCGCTATGTGCGGACATGTCCCGGGCACGGCGCAGACATGCCATGGCCCTTTAAGAGTAATTAGCAAAATAGAGAACTAACCTAGTTTATCTTCATTCTCCATTTCTCATTCCTGGGCTTTGTTTCATCAGTGTCTTGAGTTTGCAGCAAATCTGGCAAAAGGTGTTGGATGTTTATGGGATCTTTCATCAGTGTTGGTGCAAGAAAACAAATCTGGAACTCCAGCTTTCTTTTATTTCGACTTGCCAAACCCTAGCTTTCTTTTCTTTTTGGACAGCAAGACACATTTATTTCTTATTAAAATTCTCATTTCCCATTTGATTAAACCATTGGGCTTTTTACCCTCTAAAACTTTTGAGCTTTTTAACCGTTCAATAAACAATTGGGCTTTTAACCATTTATTAAAAAATTTGCGTGCCTTTTTTATCAACAATAAAGCAATTCACCTCTTTTATTTATAAAGCAATCTGCTTTTTCTGAAAATCAGGCCCTTTTTAGCCATCAAATTACCAAATGACCCATGATTTCAATTGAAAATAGAAGGACGCACTTATCTGCCGTTTCTGAATGTAAAATTAATAGTTTGGTGTTATAAAAAAAATTAACAAAACCGATTGCACCTATATTACTTTTTTTACTCTATAAATTACCAAATAAACAAATTTAATATTATTAATCACGGGCGTTGGCGTGTCAGTATCGGTGCTTTTTAGGCAGGGGTGTTAGCTGCATTCTGATTATTGCTAGAAATTTATAAACCTTCTCTCTCTCTCTCTCTCTCTCTCTCTCTCTCTCTCTCTCTCTCTCTCTCTTTAAGGTTTCTTCTACAAACTAAAGCACATGTTATGAGTCTTTATGCACAAGTGACAGTGTTTATCTTTCAGCTTACCGCAGATTGGTTTCCCCCTGGTGAAGCTTCCATCAAGAGAGCACATATTGAGAGATTAATATATGACCTATGTGAGAATCATTCTGGAGGAAGTTCTTCATCTATTGGCAGTGACATGCATTGTTATCCTAATGGTGGCAAGAAAACTAATGAATATGGAAATGCCGCGCAGCTTGTTTCAGAAAAATCTGATCCTACACAGGATTGTCATGTCAGTTCACTAGTTGGCTCTGGAGTTGAGATTACTTTATTACAAACTTCATCTTCGAGGAGTACTCAATGTGCCAGCAATACAGGATTGGTTTTAAGGGAGTTTTTTGAGCCAGGATCTGCTTCAGGATCATTTATTGATGGACGCTGTCAAGCCTTCGAGCAGCGATCATCTCTCAATGAGCTTAAGAGACCTATTTCTCCAATTCAGGTAAGACAAACATTATTACTCTACTTGCAGGTACTTGGAACTATTATCACTGTTAAAATATGAATTAAAATTAGAAATGATCTTTGCTTCTTTGACCTATTCATTAGTTTCTTGTCCTCTTTAAAAAAGAATTGTTATCCCTCTTTCTTTTTTGGGTCAGTTTCCTCTATTATTTTGGGTATGGTGTGGGTTGGGGCCTTGGAGGTGAACTTGTTGTATTGCCTGTCTGCTTTTCTTTCATTGTAAAATGGTAGTAAGGACAAAACTGGATTCACAATGGTGGTATCAATTACACAAACATGAAACATGTAGATTTATATGTACATAGACATGGATAAACATAATTGTCTGTGTGCAGTCTTGTGGAATATAGGTTTAGAAGGTAACATGATAGGGGAAGTTGGATTTATATATACATAGATACATATATTTATCAATTATCTTACCCTTTTAATTTTTTATTTTTTTTTAGCAAAGACATCAATGATCTTACTTTCTACTGCAAGCATATGGACAATTAAAAATCTAGTCAGAGTGAGGTTACCCACCATTTAATGTTGGGAGAAGTTAAACTTAAATGCCTATAATGGATTACAAAGTATTTGACTCGTCTAGCATTCAATTTCAAATATTGTCACTAGAACTATTTTTAAGTTAGATACATGAAACAAACTTCTTTGGATGCTGTCTTTAGAAGAGAGACAGATTATGTTTGTCTAAAACAAGGTGGCTTTTGTAGGACCACAATGTTAGTGTAATTGTCTCCTCTGCTCGTCTTTCCCTACATGCACAACACGTGAAAAACAGAGAGAGAGAGAGATCATGTTCCATTTGGGGTTACATTGGGTTCTTCCAATAAATATTTTAATATTGACATTTAGGTCTAAAACTAGCTTTTTAGGAGTGTAAGTGAAATTTCTTAGGGCTAGTTTCGTTCAAATATTAACGAGAGAGATATTTACTCACCATTTTTTTGTTCAATCTCTTTCTTGTGGCGGATAAACTACTTTACTAAGCTGTTCTTGATGCAGTGTTAAAATGATATTTGAGGCGGAAACATAAACTTAACTAGAGTTAAATTTTTTGCAATTCAAGACAGTTTTAGATCTTATTCTTATGTAATACTCTCTCCGTCTCATTTATATAGGCTGGTTTAGTTTTTCATATGGATAAGAAATCTTATTTAATGTTATTGAAAAAACAATTTTTGCCAAGAACTTTCTTTGTTTATTCCTATTTAATTATCAACAACTACTGGTAATAAATTATAACAAATTAAATAATGGTATATTAGTAAACGAACAAAACAAAACATTCTCAATAAAGAAATATTGAATATATAATTGGAATAAGAAAATAAAGAAAATCTGCCTATATAAATGGGATGGAGAGAGTATGTTGTTTCCTAGACTGGTTGTGTTAAAGAAGGTTAGTGCTTGTTTTTATTAGCACTTTGATACTTTGATACTGAATACAAGAATATTTCCTCTCTCTCTCTCTAACCTCACGGTTTCCTCCCCTTCTCTTTAATATCCTTCTTGTCTCTTCTTTCTTTCCCCTCTCTCTTTCTTCTCAATCTGTATACAATTGTGATCAACCCATCCCTCTTCAGTTCCCACCTCAACTTCACACTGCCTCATTTTTCCTCCTTGCATGAAATATTTTTGCCCAGCCTCTAAATTTCACTTCGGCCGATTGATTCAACTTCATTCGAACCCCACTCTGCAAGAAAAAATTATGAAGCCTTTTGACGTAAATTGAGGTTTCAACTGTTGTCCTTTGGTTTGAAAGGTTCATCGACTTCTGGGTTTCATTTCATGTAGGATTTTATCTATGTTGTTCCAGTTTCAGAAGAACAAAAATCTGGAACACTAATCTGACAATTGGTGTTTTGTTTGGTTAAGAATTATTAGCATTTTAATGATTTGCTCTTGTTTAGCAGTGCGCTTGTGCCACATAATTTATTTTCTGTTTGATTATGACATTGTTAATTTTGGGGCTGCATTCGGAACGGTTTGAAACTCAAGGAACTTTATTGAAATTGAATGCAAGGGACTAAATTGAGATTGCTTTAGCTCTAGAAGACACGTATATAATTAACTGAAAAAGTTTTCCTTAAACGTTGATTGTGTTTGATAAATTCCAAAATGAAGAATAGTGTAGTTCTTATTTATTTATTTTTGCGTGTGTTTTTTACTAGCTGAGTTTTTCTCATTGTCAAGTATGGTTTTTGACAGGAAGAGGTGGAAGCTAATGGGCACTTTGTCTATGCAACGCCAACAGAAATTGCCTACCAACATCTAGATATCACAGCAGACGCATCTATCTTTCCTTACCCGTGTGGAGATTTTAGATTAGATTCTGCTCCCCAAGCTGCATTAGAGGATTCTGATTCATCTCCGACAGATTCAGTTTGTGATTCTGATAACTTATTAGAAGTGAAGGATGATGAAAAATGTCCATCTGTTGGAGAAATCAGCTTAGAGGATAAAATACAGGAGCCAAGATGTGTATCGCCCGAAAATGTAGAGCACTTACCTGAGTTCTTGGGCTCAGCTTCTGGCAAAATGCCAAATGCTGCAGAATCTTGTTGCCATGATCAAACAAGTGAGCACAATGATAATGTGACGATCATCTCTTTCCCAAATAATTTGCAGGAATTTTATCATCAAGGAAATGAGTTTTTGAGTGATGGTATGGGTCGTGAGTGCTTTGCTGATTGCCCAGCCTCTGCTTCTGGTGAGATTTTGTTGGATGTTTCGGACTCTGAAAGCCCAATTCGAATGCTCAACCAAAATGATCACGGGGACGCACTCGCACGTTCTTTGAAGAATTCACCACAATCTTCCCATCATGATGATGATATTATGCTCGATGATGTTGACATTGGCAGTGAGTCAGTAATGGAATCCGACATGCAGCGTGCTGCAAAGAGGATGCGACTTGATCCCGTTACCCAAGAGGAAGAACTAATGACTAACTTATCCAAGGATGATCCACCCTTGTGAATTGAATGCTGGATTCTCTCTCTATTTCATATTTTTTGGTGTCAAAAATGCAAGTTGCTGCTTTGTCAGGTATGAGAAGTAATGATCTTCATTTACTGTCCTTAAGGGCATTACTACAGTCATTAAGTATATTGAAGGAGATTACTGTGTTTGAGTTATCGATGATCACATAGAAACAAAAGATGAAAGATTTGATCACAAAACTTGTGTTTTTGACCGTATTTTGTTTGTAGGTTTGGAATCTTGATCCGTAAAGTTTATCAACAGTAAAACATTGTGTGCAAAATTAGGTAGTAAATGTGGTGCTTCATTTGAATGAAGGAAATTGCAAGTTAAACTTGTCAGTTCTAAATTTTTGGTCATTTCAAGTTATGTTTATATATTCATGCATCTCTCAATCTCTCTTTGATTTAGGAATTGTGAAGGCTTGATGTTCTCTCTGCCATAGACTATCACATGAACATTAAGTTTAACCTTTTTGTTCTTTCTCAAGCCTTATGGAAAGATAATTTTAGAGAACTTTTTCGGAGTAATGATTTTAGATCATTGTTAGTGGCATTGAGTTCTTCGTACATTCTTAGACTACAAGATGAAATCTAGTGTGCAAGAAAAGAGTAGACATGCTCTCTTGCTCAAGCGAGGCTAAACTACTGAGAGCATGCCTTTCTGTCACTTGAGTAAGAGCTAAGCCTAAGCTCACTCAAGCAAGACCAACTTTTGAGAGCAGGAATTAGTGCCCGCTCTCTCTGTCGCTTGAGCTA
>CAIGRN010096282.1:0-16613 GCA_903798345.1 Fraxinus anomala
AAAAAAAAAAAAAAATCATAACATGGAATGATTCATAATAAGACTTTAAAATGAAATATGGGGATGAAGATACCCTATATTAATTAAAAGTAACAAAAAATATTAATACTATATTCTAGAAAGTAAAATAGATAAAAGAGAAGAAATTTGATTACCTCCCAATAAGCGTTTGTTTATAGTCATTAGCTTGACTTGTCAATTCGCATCATGGAATTTTGAAGAAAACTTTTGATACCTTGCTTAGTTTGCTTCTTTTGACCTTGATTCACTTTTTGTCGATTCTAAAAATCTTAAACTTGTGTCTTTCAATATGATATGACTTGCCTATTCCATCCAATTGAAAATTAATCATGTAGACTTCTATCTTCCCCTCGGGCTTGATCAAAAATTCACTTGTTGGGCAATCGATTAAGTTGAAAGACTTCTTCAATAATTGATATCTCCTTGAGTTGAATGTCTAGTTCACAATCTAAATTCACAGACAATGACAATTCTTTCCTTTCAATCTTTTCAATTGCATTATATCCCGACATTTTAAATTCATCCCATAATACACCATCTCCCACATGCATTTTGTTTTCATTCAGCTTGGCAAATTCATAATAATATTTTGCAATTACCTCTTCAACGTGGGAGGACCAACTCCTACAACCATGTCTGCAATTACATACTTGCCCATAGGTATGTAACTTTCATTCAATTACTTATTTTCGACATCTTAACTATTGTTGCAACCGTAGAAGCTTGAACCTTAGGGGGTCAGTACATGTATACAAGTAGTACCTAGTATAATGCAACTCATAACAAAATTCACAATGTATATCTTCTATAAGCATATCGCCTTCATCCATGTCTGGATTACTTATTGCAAAAATTTTACTCTTTTGCCACCATTGGAATCATGCATGTATTGTTGAATACATCAATTACAATATAGATCATGGGGGTAGTGAAAATTAACAACATAAAAATAAATTTAAAAAATTGGAATCTTATATAAATTAATAACGCAAATTAAATACTTTATTTCACAACAAGGGCACCAAAAATTTGTTCATGTGAAACCCGCAAGCTTATGATATCGTTGATAAGTAGTATAATTAGTGAGTTTAAAGTATTATCCCATAATTACTTGTTTTTGACATCTTAACTATTGTTGAAACTGTAGAAGGTTGAACCTCAAGGGGTCAGTACATGTATACAAGTAGTACTGACAAAATTCACAGTGTATATCTTCTACAAGCATATCGTCTTCGTTCATATCTGGATTACTTATTACAAAAATTTTACTCTTTTGCCAGCACTGGAATCATGCATGTATTGTTGAATATGTCAATTACAACAGAGATCATGAGGGTAGTGAAAATTAACTACATAAAAAATAAATGAAAATAAAAAAATTTCGAATCCTATATTAATTAATAAACGCAAATTAAATACTTTATTCTTCGACAACATCACCAAAAAATTGTTCATGCGAAACCTATAAGCCAATGAGATCATTGATAAGTAGTATAATTAGTGAGTTTAAATTATCATCCCACAGGAAATAAATCCAATTCAAGTTTATTGGTTTTGCATAGAATTCGAAATATGTAACACACAAGAGTTTTTTATTTGGTTTTATGCTAAATTTCTAAAAAAGTGGTAAAAGGTGTTTTGTATCAAATTATGAATGATTGTATTGGATTTTGAATTCACCTATTGCTATCTGCTATTGCAATAAGTTGCCAAACCTGATGTGTCAATCTTAACAACTAATATTATTCGAATGCTCGAGCCTCCAAGTCTGAGGACAACATGAAAATCATTTTGGGGAAACCAAATGGACATCCTCATGTTATATCCTCAAGCAGGGAATAACTCCACGATTTTGAGTCTCCTTAGGGGAGCTAGCTTACCTTATAGCAATTCTTAACCCTGTAGGACTCTCCATGAGATAAAGCTTATCCTATTCTGATAAGATTGGATCCTACTATATCTCTTTTGTCCTATCATGGTGAAACTCTATCACCGAAGTTTCACTCTTATCCAAACATCAAATGCGCAATATTAATCAAATAGCAACTCCAAGACATGGTAAGACTCCCAAACACCCAATGACTCCTAAAATCAGATAAGGGTGCTCAACTAGTTTAAACCTACTAGAAGTGTGCTACCCGCTGCTATAAATATATGATCTCAATTCATTATTCAGGTATGCTTTTGGATAATTTCCAGTTTATAGCCTCATGCATGAATACTCTCTCGAACTTAAGCACTGAAGGGGGACAAAAATATACCCCGAAGCCTTTATTTTAGGTACTAGAAGATTCTGTTCGTGCTCATTCTCAATTATCAAGCTCAGAAATCAGCAGGCAGTATTTTTGGTACCATCACTAGCATCGTTTATGGAAAACGCTACCAAAAATCATGGTTAATACACGTTCAGGTCTTCTCCATTAAGCTCATCCTCTCCAAACCTACCTCCCACTATGGATCACCCAATTCTTCAAGATGAACCATCAGAAATACCAACGCTCCAACCAATAATTATTACCATTGGAGCATTTGAAGAGCTCTGTCAACAAGTGGCCATGCTAACTCAATTGTTAATTCAAAAGAATTCATATCCAGCACCGGCACTGACACATGCACGGCTCTGCAAGAGGTTTTATAGTTGATACTCGAGCTCAGATTCTTTACCATGCCCATGATAATGGTAGAATCGAAACCTTGGGGCATACCTCATATGGCCTCGACCTCGAGATTGGTTACCATGAACTTAGGCGAACTCGTCAAGATCATACATGATGGGGTTACAATCGGTCTACTTTAGAATACCCGGGGAAATGTAGAGTTCACTCCTAATACCCCCATTTACCCCAGATATACTGTCCTATCCCTATCAGATAGATTCAAATACTTTCGCATAAAGGAATATGATGGTACCACTGACCTTATCAACCATCTCGATGTATATGACGTGCAAGGCTTTTTCGCGAGCCTTGACTAACACTGCTTGAGATTGGTTATGTACCTTGAAGCACAACTCCATAGCCTCATTCTCAGATTTGGCCAATAAATTCTCTATTTTCTTTGCAAGTAGCAAACGCATTAGGCACATCAGCTCTGCTAAGGTCAAAACGAGTCCCTATGTAATTTCATAACGCAATTTAATAAAGAAAGGCTCCAAATACCTAACCTACACATCAGAGCAGCTATCTCCGTCTTTCCATATGCAATAAGATGTGAAGCATTCAAGATATCATTGTCAAAAACTCCACCCAAATTAGTGACCGAGCTTTTTACTCGAGGAGAAAAATACCTAAACATGGAGGAAATAATGTAACCAAGAAAGACTGGCGACCTATTTTCCTTCTTTTAAATGCATAAAATAAGTTTCCAAATTCACACAACTACTGTGCACAATAATTGCGGAGAAAAAAATCATATAAATCATTTCATATTCAAAAATGTATTTTTAATGTTAAGTATGTAAAATCAAAGATTAAAAATTCATATTACATGGTTCATCATTCTCCTAGTACAAAGAAAACTAGTCTAACATGTTATGAAGAAGAAATCAAAAGAAATATTGAAGAATCGAACCCAAATAAAGTATAAATTGAATCTTCGAGTCTTGGAATCGATCTTCATGTTTCTTGCATCCTTCTATGCTCCAAAACCTCTTAGAATCTATTTTAATGTGTGGTAACCACTTCTGGACGATCCTAGGTCTTTAAAAGACGTGCCAAAATTTGTTTCTATAAAAGTTGGAATCATATAAGGAAACCAGAATTTTTCCTCCGAAAATACAATATGCTATTGCATAGTATGTTTTAATGCTATAGCATAGTTCAACCATTTTCAGTTCCGGAAGGCCTTGCACCACACCATGTGACCACATGGCTAAAAGAACTATGTTATAGAATAGTTCGAGCTAACTTTCATTCTTAGCATTTTGGTCTCCAAACTGTGTTTTTTCGTTTTATAATCTCTTTTCTCGTTTCTTCTTCCTCCAACACTTCATGTCTTCATTAAATTGGTCTTCGACTCTTTTACATCTTCATTTCTTCTTTCGAGTCATCTTTCTACTATATGCACTTTGATCCTTAAATTTTAATTTTCTTCCATTTTAGTCATTTTTGCTTCTTTTTCCTAAATTTCACCATGTTCATCAATATTATCTTGTAAAACATAATTTATATAAAATTTAACCATATTTCGATATATTTACCAACAATTGTCCATATTTTGTGACATAAATAAATGTATAAAACACACTTATCATCAAGCTTGGAAATCGACAAGTACGATTTCTGGTAGCATCAGTATCTATTTCATTTCTTAATTTATAATCTAGTTTGTTCAAGTGTTCTTGACATTCGATAAAACTATAATATATAATTTTCATTTTCAAGGCAAATTAATCTATCATAACCACGACTCAAATCTATTCCAGTCCAAATTCGAATTATTAGAATGTATTAAATTTTAGATCATCTATATGATTGTACACGTAATAAATATTATTCCTAACATCTATTGCATATATGTTAATTTTACCCCATTTTAAACTTATTGTGAGTCTCTCAACACTATAACAAGCAACTAATTATTTAATTGTTAGATACACAATTAAATAATGCAATGGGTATGCAAAATTAATAAACAAACGCAAGAAATACTAAACTTCTAGTCTTAAAATAAAATAAAATAAATAATAGGATTCATCTTCATCCAATGCAAAAGAATCTAGCTTAACGTGTTTCTAAAGATAAAACAACAAGAATAATGGAAAAGCATCATCACAAATTTATAAATACAATAACGAAATGTCACGGTTTAATTCTTGTTCTTGATTATCAACCCCAAGATTTGATCCTTCATGTTTTTAATGTTTCTTGATTCAATCCAGGCACTAGATTTCTTCTCCTCTCCAACTTATGATGAATTTGCCTCTCATTCTTGAATGATTTTATGATATGAAAGAGATTTTAGAGGGGGGAGAGAGAGAGAGAGAGAGAGAGAGAGAGAGAGAGAGAGAGATCCTTCAGTGAATGCCCATTCTTGTATTATATAAGGTGAAATTAGGTCAAGAAATACGTCCAAGTTGGGTTCGAAAATAGTTTCAATCAAACAAGGAAAGTTGGCTTCATCTGCGAATGATTATATCTCTACATAGTTGTCAGTATTTTGGTCATAACTTTCTTTCCTGATATCCAGTTGAGGTGATTCAAAGTGTGTTGGAAAGCTAACTAAAAGGGCTACAATTTTTATAGCAATAGAATTTCTCCAATTCAAATTTTTGCTATCCAATAAAAGGGGTCTTAATTTCTGACTAAAAATCAGGAACATACTTTGTGCGGTTGAAAATTCATTTGTAAAAATCATTTGATTATATTTAACTCAATTTTGACTTCTAATTACATTCTAATTTTTAATTATCTTTTTGTGGTCTTAACCACCGAATATTTACAATTTGGTCTCGAACTTTGTATTTCTTCATTTTTTTGTCCATTTTTCGCTTCTTTCTTCCAATTTACCTATAATTTTACCTCACACACAAAATTAACATCTAACTAAGCTATAATTTAATCAAATAAACAACAAATATGTGATTAAGGTGATTCAAATTCCACTAGAAAGCTAACTCAAATGCTACAATGCTTCTAGAAATAGAATTTCTCAATTTGAACATTTTATACCCAAAAAATTGGTCTTAATTTTTGACTAAAAATTTGGAACATACTTTGTACAGTTGAAAATTGATTTGGGAAAATTCTTTAATTAAATTTCACTCATTTTTTACTTTTAATTGCATCCGATTAACTCCTAGAAATTTTCAATTATAATTTTGTGGTCCAAATCAATTGTTGAATATTTACAATTTGATAACAAACTTTGTATTTCTTCCTTTTTTTTTTTTTTGCTCATTTCTTTCTTCCAGTTCTCCTAATTTGCCTCAAGTTTTACCTAACAAACAAAATTGACATTTGATTAAGCTATAATCTATCAAATAAACAACAAATACCCTAATTTAGTGGCCTAAGTAAGTGTATAAGAGTACACTTATGGCCAATAAAATAACCAAGAGTTTACATGGGTGGCAACTCAACCTAATTGATTGGAGATTCCAGGATCTACGTTCAACGGGATAACCGAATTGTGAAAAACTTAGTATGCACTGGGGAGACTTATTTCTCCTACCCATTCCTATGACAAGACGAAGTCTAACTGCTACGAAAAAGGTTAAGTTATGTTTTTAATGATCTCTATATCTTAATTCGTACAAGTGGAGTATAATAGAATACTTTTTATAGAGATCACATATTCAGGTGATAAGGGATTGTTTCTACGAGAATTGTGTTAAGATAAGTTTTCTAAAAACAGCCATGAACCAAGAGGTGTCCAAAATCAAAATGGAAATAAATGTGAGAACCAATTGTGTTTGAAGAGAACTGTGTGACTTCTATTGTCTAGGTTTACAAGAACGACGGATTATTCAAAGCATCTTGCTATTGATTGGCCAAGTAATCTAATAGATTTTTACTAAGGAAAGTTCAAAGTCTCTAGCTATATCCCGATGCAATTTTTCTTCATTTATACTTCAAAATTCGTATTAGTTGTTGTTGTTGTTTTGGAAAAAAATCTATATATTTCATTCGTGTGGGAAATTGTAGGAAATGGTTTTAAGTTAGTCAAATGGGCCAACTTTGAGCTCCGATTTCAGTGGGACCTGTACTCCATTTTTAATGGGACCAAGCATATTCACGTTCTATTCCATGAGATGATTAAAGTTAAATATTTACCTATTAAAAATTATTTAGAATTGAATGAAATATTTGATTTCAAAGTTACCCACTTGAAACTTGAAATAAGTGAAGAATTTGATTTAATTGGAAAATGCTAAACTCTTGCCCAATACAGGAAACCTTTGGAAACTTTTGTGTAGTTTATATAGTTAAAGTTTGGCAATTGAATTTGGGCCACAAGGAGTACCAATAGTCTTTGGAAGTGGGGAGACCTATATCATATTAGGTTCAATCATAAGCCCACGTGTGTACACCACCACCGTCAGTACGAGCACGCGCCCATTATTTTTAAACAATAGCCTTTGTTTGGTCCCCATTATTTTTAAGATATATTTTCTTATCTTATTTTCAATTACACATTCTTCCATAAAATAATATTACACACATTCAAAAATTTTCTTATTTTTTAATCACACATTCTCCACCAAAATACTATTCCAAAATGTATTTAGGGCAAAAAATGGGATTCAAACAAACGCTTACTCAAATTCTTGGGTAATTAATGAAATTAATTTTTCATTGGCTTATTTTTCGGATATTTTTTGGTGTAACCATCTGCTAATAGACATATGGTGTGACCATAAAGTGTTTTAGTCCGAATAGAGTTGTCTACTCCTTTTGGAGGGATGTCTGAATAGTGAGGATTGTTCTGAAAATGTTTAAAGAGTGTTCGAATGACCACGAATATATTTTTAAAATAGCATGTACCGTTACTAGAAAATTTGCACCATTTTTATTGTAAACATTCTTTGCATTGAATCTCATTTCTTTCTTTTATTCTCATATTGTTCTTCGAAGTATAAAACACTTCATTGAGTTCGTTGGGACTCCTGTAGATTGTTGTGCTGCCATAGAAGAATAAATTTGTTCTATCATTGGAGATGATTTCTAAATACCTTTAAGCACCATAGAAGGGAGAAAATTCATTTCAGGAAAACATCGTGAAGTTGGTGGACTCGAATTATTATTTTGATCATCATGTTACGCTGTTCAAAATAATTTAGTTAACACTGTAAATGTAAGTATTTTCAGATTGATCGAATGGGGAAATTATAATCCAGAAATGACAACGGTTTAATTTTTCATTTTCTTGGCATGTAATAGCAAAGGAGTACTGCCTTGTACTTTATTTTGTGTTAAAGAAAGTGAAATTATTTCAGTTTTCTTGAATTTAAATTCAAGAAAGCTGGCAAAAAATATTATAACAATGAAATTTGGGGTGCGTGTGCAATCAAAGAACTGAAAATGAAAAATATTTTATAGTGCAAAACTTGATAAAATTCAGGTTTAAGGTGAGAGAGGATGGGGAATAAGATGAAGTTTTGAGGGAAGGGGAGGAGAGGGTGGGGTGCAGGTCGGATTGGGGAACAAAAATAAAATTTTAAATATTGGGGAATGTGGTTGATACAAATAAAAGGTTTAGGTGTAATTTGTAAACAAATAAAATTTTTGAGGTCACACATGTAATTATTCCTTTCTAATTTTGACAATTTTTACTCTTTTTAACGCCTAAATTAATGAAGGGTGGTTCGCACTTCAAAATTCATACATGGTGGTTTTCTATATCTCAAAGGTTTCTCAGCACCTCAAAGTTAATACATGGGATTTTTCTCCAATTTTAAAAGGTGTATTTGTCAATAAGTCCATACACATAGGGGAGTATCGTGCCGGTAAGCCTTTAAAATTAAATTAAAGTTTAGTAACTTAATTGAAACAAATATTTCAGTGAAAGCTTGTTGTGCCCCCATTTGACGACCATTAAATGATATTCTTTCAGAGAAATGAGTTTTCGAATATTAATTTTTTAGAGAATGTCTGGTTAAAAAGTTTACATAAAAGATATTTTATCGTGTGAATATATAGTTAAAAAAAAGTTTTTTTTTTTTTTTAAAAAAAAAAAGAGTTTTGTTTAGATGGTTGTCAAACAGGTGCTACATTTTTTTGTAGGTTAATCATATAGTTAAATGTTTTATTAGTCATTGAACTTATACTTTCGTCACGTTTACTTAACTTTAAAATACTTCGAAGTTGTGATTGAACTGTAACATGTTGCACTCTATCACTTATTTATCATGTTTCATAAATGGTTGAACTTTATAAATGCTTTCGAGCCATTACGGAACGTTAACATGATGCACTTTTATCTTTCACTCACCATGTTTCGTTAGTCACCTAACGTTTACCTCTGTTACGTTTTACTCACCAAATATAAAAATATTTTCGTGCGGTTACTAAACTTTACTCACTGAATTCAACTGTTCAAAAATTGAAAATTTGAAGTATAAACTGCCATACATGAAGACAATGTCCTTTTTTCCTCTCGAATTACCACGTGACAATTTTAAAATTTATATTTTTTTAGTCTTGATTAATATTATTAATTCTAAATTGAAAATTTCATTGTTTGTTTTGAGATATAATTTTGATGTTCTTAATTTTGTTCTACAATCTCTAAATAATTTTCTCGACCAGAAAAAAGATTATGATGTGATTTAAGGTTTATGTTAATTTAAAATTAGAATTCTTCTTTCCCTTTGAACATAACTTTTGAAGACTAAAGAAATTATATCTTCTTGATTATTATCAATATTCTTGTCTTAAATCGAAAGTCTTATTATTTAGTCGATATTTATTTTATTTTATTTTCTTCGGGTTGAATATCATAAAAAATCAACTTAACTCAAAAAGATTATGAAGTTCAGTGATCACTTAGCATTTTAAAGTTTAGTGAGTAAGATATGATGGATATATAAATTCGGTGACTAATTAAACATGATGAGTGAGCGATGGAGTGCAATATGTTAAAATTTAATGATCACTCAAAAACATTTTAAAGTTTAGTGACTTATGAAATATAGTGAATAAGCGATAGATCGCAATATGTTAAAATACAGTAATAATTCATAGACATTTTAAAATTCAATGATTAAAACGTAAGAAAGTACAAGTTGAATGAATAATGAAAGGCTTATTGGTAGTTGTCACAAAACGTCCATACGTTTGACCTTTATTGTGCAAAACGTCATTTTCATCAAATTTTATCCAATTTCTCAATTAAAAAATGTAAAATGATAAATATACCCTTCTATTTAAATAAGACAACGAAAAAAGAAAAAAATTAATTTGTTTACAAATTATAACCAAATTTTTTATATGTGTCATCCACAATCTCAAACTTTATTTTTCTCAAAAAAAAAAAAAAAAAAAATTCCTTCCTTAACCAATTCTCTCTTGCCTAAGGGCGATTTTTGCGCCCTCTATAGAGCCATTGCCCTTCAAGTTTTCAACCACCACCTTGCCGCCATTGAAAATCAACCCTCACGTTTGCGGTTCCATGCCACCTACAATCTTCAACCAATCTCCAATCCAAACAACAACTATTGATGCCAAAATCAATAAAAAACACACCATGGTTGCACACGGTTTAGCAACCAAAACCCAGACCTCTGGTGACTTTCATGGTCACAGACCACCATCAATCGGGTTGCCTCACCATGGTGACCAATTCCATGGAGCCGTATCTGTAAATACAAGTCCTAATGCTACTGTTCATCCTCAGGATCGAGCCCTAAGCACAAGCCTTTAAAAGATTTAGGGTGTGTTTAAGCCACATTATTTTGGAAGAATGTATTATGGAATGGTAGATTGATAGAGAATGTGTGGTTGAAAAAGAATGAAAAGTTATTGATGCGATGGAAAATATTATTTTATTGAAAAATGAGTGGTTGAAAATGAGTAGAAGAATGAAAATGAAAATTTTAGTGTATACCAAACGATGGCTTAAATGATTTTGAAGTGAAATTGAGCTGATGGGTTTTAGAATCTTCGGTGGATTTTGTGGAGTTTATTAAAGAGAGGGAGGGCGGTGAGTTTTAGGATCTTTGGTGGATTTGTGGGGAAGAAGGGAGAGAGCCAATTTTTATTTTTCAAATTTTTAATAATTTATTTGAGATTCATTTGCACTTTTTAAAAATATTTGGGAGTATGGTTGCAATTAATTTTTTATTATTTTTTTCTTTTTGTCTTATTTAAATATGAGTATATTTGTAATTTTACATTTTTAATTGAATAATTGAATAAAAATTGATGAAAATAACGTTCTCCATAATGAAACGTGGAATAAGAGTGAAAATGTAAAAAATTGAAACGTAATTACATTTTATATACTAAAGACCAAACTAGGGATGTCAACGAGGTGGGGCGAGGGAGGCTTCCCTGCCTCGCCAAGCAATTCCCCGCCCCGTTACCCGTTTAAGGCAAGGCGGGGCGAGGTTCTTGCCCCGTTTAGTATCCCGTTTAATTTTTATTTTTATTTTTTTAGTTTTTGATAATTTATTTTTATTACCCCTATTCATTATACTTAAACAAATAATTTTAATTATCATTTTATATTAGAATTAATGAAATTTTCAATTTAAAGTTGAATCTAAAAAAAAATTAAATGTGACGAGGCGGGGGGCCCGTTACCCATTCCCGCCCCGGGGAAAAAATTTTCGCCCCGTCCCCGCCCCAATATCCGATTAAGCAGGTTATCCCCATCCCGTTCGGAATGGGTTCGTGAGTATCGAATTTGTCGAATTTTTTTATTATTTTTAGACTAAACGTATGGACTTTTTGTGTCAATGAGCCAATAATGGAGCATTTAACTAGCCAACCATGGCAATACAAATACTCCCTACCCTACAATTTCTTCCTTGCGACCCCCTTGCTATTTCTTCTATTCAACGGCCTCTTGCTGATTCCAAAATTCGCAAATTCTCAAATCAAAAAATGTCGAGACGAACCCTTCCTATCCTCAAACGCTTCCTGTCCTCCCCCACCGCCGCCACTCGATCCGTCACCTACATGCCCCGACCCGGCGATGGAACGCCCAGACCCGTTACTCTAATTCCCGGCGATGGCGTCGGCCCACTCGTCACCGGTGCTGTCGAGCAGGTCATGGAGGCCATGCATGCCCCTGTCTACTTCGAGAAGTACGAGGTCCATGGTGACGCCAAGAGTGTGCCTACTGAGGTGATCGACTCGATTAAGAAGAATAAAGTATGTCTTAAAGGAGGGTTGAAGACTCCCGTCGGTGGAGGTGTCAGCTCTTTGAACGTGCTCTTGAGAAAAGAGCTTGATCTCTATGCTTCGCTTGTCCACTGCTTCAATCTGCAGGGGCTCCCAACGCGCCACCAGGATGTGAATATTGTCGTGATTCGGGAGAATACTGAAGGAGAATACTCGGGGCTTGAGCACGAGGTTGTTCCCGGTGTTGTTGAGAGCCTCAAGGTAGTGTCAATTTTTCATTTTTATGTGAATTTCATATTCCAACTGCACCGATTATCAGTTGATGAATTATTTTGTTGCTGGTAAATAAGTGCCACCGATGTGGAACAGTCATAAACCCGTAAACCCGGGGTAAAACCTTTTACCAATATCTGGTTATAGAATCTTGGTATTTACATTTGATGATTAACCCAAATTATATTCAGTTATTTGTTAGGATGTGCATCACGAAAGGTGAAAGATAATAATAGAAAAATAAATATGATATTTCCGAACAAAGTTCAACTGGAATTCTCTTTGGCTTTTTGTCTATAAAGTGAAAAAGAATTTTGAGAGATGTAACAGGCTAGAACAAGTAGTGAGCCATGTTATGCTTAACAATGTGTGAAGGGATGAATTTGTCTCCTTAGCATTCAAATGTTGATTTTAAGTTTCAGATCGATTAATTTTTAAAATGATTGAAGCTGTGGGTGTGCTTATCATACTCTGCAATGTCCTTGATTAATGATTTCTTTACCTGTGAATTCATTTCAAGGCTTGAATGTGTGTTGAATACGGAACAATCTGCATGCCACTTCCTGGTTTTTTATTTTAGGTTTCAAACTTGCAATCAGCAAAGTGGAATTGGCCTCATAATTTGAATTCATATAAAATCAATTCAAATTGGAATGATTCTTTTCCAAGTATGATCTCCACAACTCAATTCCAATGTTATTAAATAATCACTCTTACTTGAACTGTGCTATTTTGTAGGATAACTGTTTTATTTTCAGATACCATGTTCTGATAAAAAACTTCGTGATGAATTTATTTCCTTGTTCTTTAAACTACTTACTAGGCGCATTTGTCTTCCTGTCTGAATTTAACCATTTTCAAGTGCAGCTATGGGTTTCTATTGATTTATGGATGATACATCACATAATTGGAAGGGTAGTATTTAAACCTGGTGGCTGGTTACGAAGTTGGGAGTTGAGACCGCATTAGGCTACTTATATAATCGCTACTTGATTTTCTTGTGGATTTTTCACATTACTTATTGAGGTTTTTATTTATTTATTTTTTACTTTCAATCTATCTCATTGTTTATGTAAACTTGCTTGCATATTTGTTTCTCATATAGCCACATTGCTAGGTGATTACAAAGTTCTGTTCGGAACGTATTGCAAAATATGCCTTTGAGTATGCCTATCTCAATAACCGGAAGAAAGTGACTGCTGTCCATAAAGCGAACATAATGAAACTTGCAGACGGTCTTTTTTTAGAATCCTGCCGTGAAGTTGCTAGCAAGTACCCAAGTATCCAGTACAATGAGATGATTGTGGATAACTGTTCTATGCAACTTGTTTCAAAGCCAGAGCAATTTGATGTCATGGTATGGACTATGGCAATCTACTCGTTTCGGTTCAATTATTCACTGGCCTGTTATTCTCCACTTGATGTTGCTTTTTTATTAATTGGTGGTTGTTGTATTGAACTTGTGTTCCCTCGGTTTGTTTCAGGTTTTTATTGATCCAGATATTGAAAAATACCATTTTCGCAATTAAACAGGACTTAATGATGATGTATTTTGATTTACCTATCGTACCCATTCTTAATTTTAGGACTGAAACAGAGGAAATACTAATTGAAGATGTAGTTAAGTGAAGCAATATGTTGATCCCTTGTTGAAAGTGTGCTGACGTGATGATAAGATGCTGGCATAGGTGCACATGAGTATTGATTTATTGCTCTGTGATTGATCTTTAGAATTTAATGCTTGAAGAACATTGGCGAGCTTATTTTCTAAGCTCTGTTGTCAAAATGTGGACGAAGAATTGGACTTAGTTGTCTGCGCAATCAACCTTGGAGAGCTCATAACCTAACCCATTTGTTGGCTTATGGTCTATAGAATTGTTGATTCACGTTCATCTTCTTTTGGACATCAATGGTAGGGTCTAAGTGAAAAAGTGATCGCCGATGGTGCATGACTGCCTATGAAGAAAGAAACTGGAGACCACTGATGGATTGAACGTTTGAAGCAATCCCAGATGCCAGTGTTTGGTTTAAAGTATCTTACATATCTACATTTCAATAATGAATTTATAGAAGTACAGGGTTGAGCTGAGCACATGGTTATGATGTCAACACCATTGAATGTGATTGAACTCGTGTATAGACAATGTAAGTTAAGGCAAGTTTAAAAGATGGTGGACGTTTTAATTTTTAACTCTATGTAATCTTTTAGTTTTGAAGTTTACAGAGAGCTATTTTGTGAAGAAATGAGGCCTCATGGATACAGACATAGTGGGACTAATTATAGTGTGAATAAGGGATTTCTAGTTCTAATTGCAACTTATAACCATTAACAGTGATATAGCAAAATTAAGCAATTGAGTATGTGTTATTTGGAATTCCCCCTTTGAGTAGTCGAGATGGACATTAATTTTTTAGGTTTTTTTGGCATGAGATTCTTTTAGGTCTTTTAGGTTTGTTGGCATGAGATTCTTATAGGCTTCACAAGTGCTGTGGTTCTATTAGTCTTTTTCATGACAAACTTTTGGTGTCCTCCTTCAATTTCTGACCTCTGAATGAGATCATATATTATAGGTAACTCCTAATCTTTATGGGAATCTGGTCTCAAATACAGCTGCTGGCATTGCTGGAGGCACTGGTGTCATGCCTGGAGGTATGTATTTATAATCAGCAACTTTTAAAAAAAAACTTTTTCTTTCAAAATCAGAAGGGTGTATAGTCTTATCGTTTTCCTTCAAATGTTGTATGAAGATGTGATGGAACTTATTCATAAATTCTCTCGAGTAATCGATACAATGTTGATGATTTCCAGGCAATGTGGGGGCTGATCATGCCATTTTTGAGCAAGGTGCTTCCGCCGGAAATGTAGGAAATGAGAATTTACTGGAGCAAAAGATGGCAAATCCTGTGGCTTTGCTTCTTTCATCAGCTATGATGCTGAGACACTTGCAATTTCCTTCATTTGCTGATCGACTAGAGACTGCAGTGAAGCGTGTAATATCAGAAGGTAAATATCGGACAAAAGATCTTGGTGGAGACAGCACCACCCAAGAAGTTGTGGATGCTGTCATCTCAAATATGGACTGAGTTCTGGAAAGTAAATCCTGATTTCTGGACTACCGTATGAAAAGTAAATCCTGATTTCTGGACTACCGTATGAAACTCTCCCTCGCACTAGCAAAAATTTCACATTATTATTGTAATGATGTTGATTCTTTTAAATAATTGATTTTTGTGCTACACATCAATCGAAATAAATAATGATTGTGACTCTTTTGACTTGTAGACACTAAAATAAGAATACGAAGCTAACTGAAGTTTGCCTGATAGATGTTAATGTCATTGGATGTTCAAAATTATGGAATATGGTCTGTATATCATTTTCGTTGTGTGAAATTCAGCTTGTGCATTTTTGCAGTGTTTTGTGCCAATTCATGTTCTTACAGATTTTATACACATGTTTTTTGTGTCTGAATTTACTATTTTCCGTGAAGAGTGAGACTTTAGTTGAAAGCATATTATGACTAGCTAGTAGTATAACACCTCATACCTCGGAATTAGTCATAATATTAGAATGGATAATTAGTACATAACATCTTCACCTTTCTTTGTTATTGTGAAAAAAGTCCCCACCTTTCATTTTTTGGTATTTTCATCCTTATTTTCATCTTTCATACCGCAAAAGGTTATTTTCCTTTATTTTCTCAATTAAAAATTGTGAAATAATGAAATATCATTCTCTTTAAATAAAACAAAAAGAAAAAGGAAAAATTAATTGTAATCATAATCCCAAGTTTTTTTTAAAGCACAAATGAGTCCTAAATAAATTATTAAAAGGGTAATTAGTACATAATGTCCTTATCTTTCACCTTTATTGTGAAAAAGTTCATGCCTTTTATTTTTTGGCATTTTCACCTTTAATTACACATCTAATTGTGCAAATCATCATTTCTATCTATTTACATTCAATTTCTCAATAAAAAATCGTGAAATAATAAATATACTCTAATATTTGAATAAAAAAATATTTTTTTATTTTTAATTCTTTAATAATTTATTTGGGACTCGATTACATTTTTAAATTTTTAAAGAAATTTAGGACCTGTTTGACACCCATTTTGAAGAAGAAGAAATTTTGGAATAGTGATTGATGGAAGAATGAGTGGTTAAAAAGTAAGAAGAATTTTTGGGTTTATGTGTAATATTATTTTATTGATAGAATGTGTGGTTAAAATGAAAAAAGAGAAAAAAATGAGAATGAGAATGAGAAAAAAATGGGTGTCAAACAGGGGCTTAATTGAGATTCGTTTATACTTTTTTAATAAAATTAATTTTTTAAATAATTAATTGGGGATTCGTTTGCATTTTTTAAAAAATTTTAGGACGATGGTGTAATTAATTCTTTAGCTTTTTTATTTAAATATGATGGTATATTCGTCATTTCACAGCTATTTATTGAGAAATTAGATGAAAATAGATAGAAATGATGGTTTGCCCTATCAAATGTGTAATTAAGGATGAAAATGCAAAAAAAAA
>CAIGRN010096287.1:0-19766 GCA_903798345.1 Fraxinus anomala
TTATTTTTGTATCGACAAATTGATTGTCTTTTTGGTCAGTCAATCTAACTTGCTTATTTTGGTACTCAAAATCGTCGTTTTCAATCCTCTTAGTTAAAAAAAAATTTCGGGCACTCCCCGTATTTTCGCCCCCGCAAAATTGAAATCCTGGCTATGTCCCTGATTTTTACGTTATTCTCGTAGTAGATATAAGAAAAGGAAAATCCTTTTAAATCGTGCCCACCCATAACCTCATTTAATCAAGAATGTAAAATAGTCATGCATCTCCATAGTTTTTTTTTTAGCATTAAGAAAGGAATAGCATTTTGTTATAGCCAAGAGAAAAAAATAAATAACTAAAGGTTTGTTCTCAGGGTTTCACGAATGCATCGCTAATTCTTCTTTCTCTTGAATATCTGATACTGTCATATTTTAAAAAAAAAAAAAAACCCTTCCCAATAAACTTATTGATTTGGCGCTTATAATCGACCATTTATATTAGGTTTAATTTCGTAGGACTATGTATGCTCAAAGTTTGTGAAGCAAATCATCTTCGCTTGCCACTTGTTCGTATACACTTCTACAAATGTCTCATGATTTAGATGTGACAAGGAGTCCTTATATATATATATCTATATATTTATTTTTATTTTTTTGAACCAAAATGGTCTTTATATGTGTACTTCTATAGCAAATTACATTTGAGTTTTACCCGAAAATGTCAAAAGTAATTTCTCTTGAACAATAAATAACCTTAGAGCTATAACAAGAACTTATATACGTTTACCATTTATGATAGTTATTGTTTCATAAACTTGAAAAAGTAAATGTCATTGAGTGGTAAAATAACACCCAACTGGCACAATTTATAGGACAATCTTCTTCTTTCTTGTTTTTACAACGTTTATAATATTTGAATAGAGCAATGTCATATAAGGGTATTGCAAACATAAAATACAAGGACAACATGGAAAATCGAATATTTTTCATTTATCCATATTTTTAATAATATCCTTTTGCATATATTGATATTGAATAATACTATATATACATCTTGTATGATACCATGGTTGACATTCCCTCCTATGAAGAGAAAATCTATGCAGTGATATGATGAATGAGTTCAATATAAAGAGTGTAGATGTTTTCATATAAAAGAATATAAAAAATGTGTAAGACAGCGTGTAAATGTAGAAACATTTTCAACAGGACCTCAGTATCGGTTGGTTCATTGCAAAAGTGGGCTAATACGGTCCGACCATTCCTTTGTTTCAATTTAATTAAATTACATAGAATAAAATAAAAATTTAGACTTTTCTATGCTTTATATATTTGAATGGATTCAATTATTTAAGATAAAATTAATTATGGCTTGAAAAGGTTATGAGGTAGAATCAATTTCCACCTTGAAATTTTAAGGGAGAGCTACATTCACAATCCTAACGATTTAACCATTAGGCTTAAATCCAAGTTTCAGACCGACTTGCCAGTGATGGTAGGGACGCCTGTGGACTAGCCCGCTCCCGTTTTAGATCAATTATCGATACCAATTTTTATCAGGCAAGTGTGGAATAAGCGTTTCGAATTAAAATATCTAGACTTCACGAATGAACAATTTTTTTTTTAAAATGAACATATCTCAATACCTTTTTAACTGTTGTAATACATTTTAAAATGGTTTCTTCTATAAATTAAATAGACTCAGGCTTTAACAACTTTGAAAAACATAACATGTTCAGTATTGTTTGATACGTGTTTAAAAAATGTTCACATGCATGGAGCATGCTTGGTCTAACCTTAAAAGGTAAAGTTTACTTTTAAGTATTTTACCTAAATTTACTTACTTCCTATTACTTTTAACTGCAAACGTTTTTAATTTGAAAGTGATTCTCAAATTATATTTTTAGTAGATTTTGATAGAAGTTGATAAGATAAATGATTGAAAAGTTGTAAATCTCGTGAAATGTATGATTAAAATTAATTGTTGACTTTAAGTTTAATTTTAATTTACCATTCGAGTTATACCAAATAAAGGTTTAGTATTACGCAAAAATCACAATCTAAAAAATATCACAACAGGCAACATTAAATTAATTAATTAAGTTGGTCCCCTAAAATAATTTGCTCAACATATTTTCTTTTTGTGAATTATACATTTTGTAAATTTCAATAAAACTCAGAAGATTTTTGGAACACATCTAATATATGGGATATAACTGCACTCTACATACCATAATTGCGAAAAATTATGATTTACATGCTATTATTTCATAAGTATAAATGAATTCCTATTTGTCGAAAAAAAAAAAGCAAAAAAGTAATATTTTGCTAACAAAAAATAATAACTTAGTAATAAATAAGCATAAAATTTAGTTAAATAGAATCCAGTTTTGAAGTAGGTCCGTCTACCAAGAAATAGAAATCGAATTGAAGTAGAACTTTAAACACATATTTTAGGTGTTTGGTGGTCGAGAGATATAGTGTCCGAATACTTATATTACCAATTTATCACTAACACTCGTAATCCTTGAGACTAGTAATTAATGTGTAGCTACTCTTTAATAGATTTGTGGGGGCTCTTAACATAGTATTTTTCTAATTATTTGAACAATAGTATCTAAAGATATGTATTTTGGAAGAATGTATTTTGAAATAGTAGATTGATGGAGAATATGTAGTTGAAAAAGAAGGAAAATTATCGATGCGATGAAAAATATTATTTTATTGAAGAATGTATGATTGAAAATGAGTAAAATAATGAAAATAAAAAAAAAAATAACGTGGCTCAAAGAGGGACTAAATTACAAATACATATGTATTTAAAGCAATCAACTACATGACTATTTATAGTTCGCCAAAAGTCAAAATAATAAATTTACACTCGTGCACCACTTATTCTTTATAAAATTTATTTTCGAGCTACTATCCATCTTTACCTACGATACATTTTAAATTTATTTCATCACATTGTTAAAGGCATTCATAAATGCCAAGTTATGACACGATTTAGGTAAATCAAGGCACAAAAATCTCGATAATTCCACTACTTTTTGCACTCGAGACGATAAATTAAATTTTATATCCCGTTAGTCACCTTTTCTCTGATGCACTGGTAGAAGGGAAAGCTATAAAATTAATTCCATTAACGTAAAATTAATAATTTTTCTTTTTTATTTGGACTTAAATATAAACATCATTTCCATGAACTGTGTAATATTATTATTTTGTTGGCATTTTAAAGAAATCAATGTTCCAAAAGTGCACCTAGTCTTCGCCTAGTTCGATTTTGTCTTTGGGTCACGCTTTACATTTTTATTTTTTTACATATGAACAATTAGAACCGTAAAAGTTTGAAATTTGATCTTACTGTCTAATCATGCTTTACTTTTTTTTTTTTTTTTCTGAACACTAAAAGAAATTATGGTGTGTTTGATTGCATTTATTTTCCATTGAAAATGTTAGTTTTTCACTCATTTGAAAGTGTTTGATTACTATTTTTTTCATGAAAAATATTTTACAACTTTTAAAAATATAACTAATTTTCCTTATTTTTAAAGAAAATATTCTTTTTTGGGGGAAGTAAGTTTTTATTTTCCTCAAAATAAGGAAAATATTTTAATATTTTACAACTTTTAAAAATATGCATAATTTTCCTTATTTTTAAGGAAAATATTTTTTTTTTGGGAAGTAAGTTTTTATTTTCCTCAAAATAAGGAAAATATTTTAATATTTTACTACTTTTAAAAATATGCTTAATTTTTCTTATTTTTAAGGAAAATATTTTTTTGTGGGGAAGTATGTTTTTATTTTCCTCAAAAGAAGGAAATTTTTTTTTTTTATGATATATTTTTCATGTCAATCAAATACATTTTTATTGTCCGTTTAATTATAAGAATGGAATTGAGTGGAAAGAAAATAAATTTCAGGGAATTGAATTGCCTAAAACTTGTTTTAGTGATAATTGTTAATTAATTGTGTTTAATTAGTATAATTTCACTTGAAAAATATTGAAATTTTGGATCTTTTGATATTAGTTCGACTTTATTTTTCATGAAAATTATCTATTAAATAAATATAATTTGTTACAATTAGAGGTAGAATTTGTTTCCATTGCAAAAAAAAAAGAAAAAAAAAATGTTGCCTACTCAAAAACCAATAAAATGTGGAAAACTAATTCTAAGAAAAATTTAGTCAATCAAATATATAAAATTATAAAAATGAATTTTAATTTTCACTATCATAAAAAAGAAAGTCAAATGAAACGGGGCTTATAATCAAAATTTTGTATTCCACTTCCGTCACTCAAATTTGTAATGAATCTGTTACTTCTTATGTTCACGTGAACGGGCCAAACTAACAGATTTTCTTATTTGTTTCTTTGCCTTAAACTTATGTGTAGGTTTATGAATGGTCCCTAACCTTTTATACTTTAATGAATTTTCGGTTGTGTTTGGTCCTTCCTTGAGCTTTATTTTTTAAAAATTCATTTTCAAACTCATTTCCAATCACACATTTTCCTAATAAAATAATTTTATACGTAAACCTAATTTTTTTCTACTTTTTAACTACACATTTTTCAAAAAATCACTATTGCAAAATATATTTTTTCGAAAAATGAGACTCAAGCAAACCCCTTGATATTCACGTCGATCATGCCAAACTAGAAAGATATGGTTATCCGTTCCTTTTTCTGATATGTGTGCTTAGGGTTGACGAATCCCTTTGAGCTCCATCAATTTTTGTCTTCACATAAGCTAATCAATTAGTTTGAACGGTTAGACATATTTTTATTTTCCTCAAATAGTAAATTAATTTTCAATGGTATTTTCCACGTGTTACACGTTCCAATTCCATTTGAAAATTTACGATTTAGATGACATACAATCGTTAATTTTCAATATTTTTTCCAGCTATCATTTTGAGTATATTCAATCATTATTTTTTCCAAACGATCAGGAGTGATACACAGAAAACAACATTAACTATGGAGAAGCAACACTGGTTTGGGTTTAGGTCTAAGGACTAAGAAAGATCTTATTACAAAGTTGAATGATTAGATTGGAATAAAAACATGTTCAAGGAGTATTTACAAACTAACGTAAACGCTGAGGGACCATTAATGTTTGTTGCCCTAACGTAAAGATCTCTCGTGGGGTTGGGTTGCGTGGGTAGGTGAGTGGGTGTAGACTGTGGATTCAGACTTAGATATTCAGCTTAAGCAATTATAAAAATCCAAAGAGACGATACCAGTTTGATTCTCTCTCACTCACAGATTCAATTAGCCCACAAAAATGGCCTTCTAGTTAATTTCATCACCCTCGTTTTAGAGACTCCATAGCCACTCTATAGTTTGTTGTTCTTCCTGAATGCTACAATAGTACAGAAGATATACAGTTACATATTTTTATATACATAAAGATACAATTTTTGAGCAGTAGTGTTGTGGGGATTGGAAATGGCTTCGTTAATTGTTTGTTCGTGGTTAATGGAGGCATGCATGTCAATTACTTGTGAAAAGGACTCCTCCATTTCTATGCTCAGCCACCGCTCTAATACGGCGACGTCGAGTCGCCGCCGGAAAAGGGCTTTTAAGACATGTTCTTTGTCGGAATTATCCGGTATTCGGAATCTTGTGAACTCTTGCCTGGCTTTCGAGCCTTGTGATCGGTTCTGTAAATCATCTTCTAATAGAGTTTTCTCCTCTGAATTTTTACTTGGAGACGGATCCGGGAATGTTCCTTTGCATCACAGGCGGAGGAAACTCGCTAGTGCTGCCCGTTCTGGTAATTTTGCCCTCTGTTTCGTCATTTAGTGGGTAATTGTTTGTGTGATTGAGCTGTAATAATAGATTGAATAACGATCAGTTTAATAAAAAATATTTTGTATCATGATTCGAGTTTTAGGGCACTCGATTTACTGAATTCAAGGCTCGTGTTTCTTGCTGTTTGAATGCGTAATGTATTGTTCATTTTTTATGCATGAAACATATTTTATCGGTGCTGTTGGACTGGAGGGTAAGTTCGGAAAAACAACACTGACAAACTTCATACAGATGGTGCCCCCCCGTTATCTCTGTAACATGAGTATGTTAATGAGCGACGAGCAATAAATTTGCAATTACCTTTTAATCTATGTTTTTGGGTGGGTAAGATTATGTTTGTCGATCTTTAATGGTAGTTGCCAATTTTCTTGTTTATCTCAGAAACCTACGTTAATTGCAAATACTTTTGGAATAACTTTTGAATCTACCTTACTGTGACATGTAGTCCCCTCCGTGTGCTTAAGCTTTTAGTTGGAGTGGTTCAATATGACATACTTAGCTAATGATACACGAAATTTACAGTAATTGGTAAAGGACATATTGTAACTTGCCTTTGGAAGTTTGAATCCTAAGGTTGACAAAGAGTTATTAAAATGTTAAATTGGAATTTGATTTGCTTTAATAATTCTGAACATGCTGTAGAATGATTTCTCATTACGGGGTTATTTTCAATGCCCTTGGCTTCCATCTAAATTATAGGTGAAGCAATGGCCATAGTGGTGCAACCTGCCATGGAAGCTGCAGCGAAAAAGAAACCTCCAACCAAGCAGAGGCGAGTGGTTGTGACAGGTATGGGTGTGGAGACGCCAATTGGTCACAATCCAGATGTGTTTTACAATAACCTGCTTGAAGGTGTTAGTGGCATTAGTGAGATAGAGGCGTTTGATTGTTCCCAGTATCCAACAGTATGTCATCATGATTTCCCCTTCTATTGTTTTGAAGCAACTGGTTTCAATTTTGACTACAGGTGCTTTGAATTGCAGAAAATTGCTGGGGAGATCAAGACATTCTTGACAGATGGTTGGGTTGCACCCAAACTTTCTAAAAGAATGGACAGATTCATGCTTTACATGCTGACAGCGGGCAAGAAGGCTTTGGCTGATAGTGGGATTACAGAGGAAGTGATGAATGAATTAGACAAAACTAGATGTGGAGTCTTGATTGGCTCAGCCATGGGTGGGATGAAGGTAATTTCAGAATGTTTTTGAGATTAGGATATGCTTTAGCAAACAAACAAACTAACTAAAAAATTTGAAAAAAGGAAAAATAAATTCATGTATAATCAATGGAAATGATGTTAATCTGACTAGAGGTTCCATTAGCTGATGCGAGTTTAGAGTTTCGCTTTTTGTAGTCCTAAATTGAAGTGCAACATTTTCTGCAATTTTGTTGCATTTATGTTTTGGAATGTTAACACGGGGCATAGAAGCTCCATAAGCACTTTTTATTTCAGAATTAGACATTAACACGTAGATTTGCTTGAAATAGAAGTATTTTGTTTTATTACCACATGATCTATTGGATTATTGGATTGCTTTTGTGGGTTCAAGCATCCCCTTACGAGAGTTTAAGGACCTGCTAATTGGAAAAGGAAGGATATTTCTAATTGTTAACAAATATTTTTGTGCTTGTAACTTCAACTTTTTAAATAGACGTGTTTGTTTTCTTTCCCATTTTTCTACTTTTCCCCCTCTCGGTTGCTTTGTGATTCAAACAGGTCTTCAATGATGCAATAGAAGCGTTACGGATTTCATACAAGAAGATGAATCCATTTTGTGTACCTTTTGCAACAACAAATATGGGTTCGGCTATGCTCGCCATGGATCTGGTTAAATAAATTATATGTCCTAAGCTTAGCAACTTGTAATCGCCATAACCTATTGACATCTCGTAAGATCTAATTAATTTTATGCTCCAGGGATGGATGGGCCCAAACTATTCAATATCTACTGCCTGTGCAACAAGCAACTTCTGTATACTGAATGCCGCTAACCACATTATCAGAGGTGAAGCTGTAAGTGCTTTCCAGTTTCTTTTAAGCTCTAGTGTGGAGCTTCCCATTGTATGTTGGTTCTGTTTCATGTTCTTTAAAGAATTAACTGACAATTGCCTAAATGTAAAACCTTCTAGTTTACTGCCATTTTTAATGATAATTGTTGGGAATTTGTAGGACATGATGCTTTGTGGTGGCTCAGATGCAGCAATCATTCCAATTGGTATCTTTTTAATTCTTAGTTTACCTATTTTTTAAAACTCACAATTTTTGGTTTCCTGATCGTTACTCTTGTTTGCAGGATTGGGAGGTTTTGTGGCATGCAGAGCACTTTCACAGAGAAATAGTGATCCTACTAAAGCTTCACGTCCCTGGGACGCTGTAATGTTCTTCATCTTTCCACATGATAATTACTAGGTTCAAGGAAACATTACAGAGATGATGGACATTTTATCAGAAAACCTGCTGAGAATCAGAATGCTAATTCTAAAATGATATGTAATTCCACTTCAGAAAATAGACATATCTTATGATTTCTAGATCTTTAATCAACTGAATGGATCTTCAACATCCAATTCCCTTGTTTCTATCTTCTATAATAAATTTTCAGTGAGTGAAAATTTGGATTCATGTGTCTGGATAATTGAAATATACTATAATTTTTCGTATATAGCTTAAAATTAAGAATCTAACTCTTAAAAGACCTCCATAATTTTTATGGTTGATAATGATGCAAGTAATTTCTTGATTCAGAGTAACAGTATCCCTATACTTATCTTTGACAGAACCGTGATGGGTTTGTTATGGGAGAAGGAGCTGGAGTATTGCTTCTGGAAGAACTTGAACATGCAAAGGTAGTCTAAAAGCACTATCACTATAACATTCTTTTCTTCTGTATTAAAATTATTTCTTGTTGGCTACTAGGTTTATTTCTTCGTTCTGTATTGAGATACATTTACTGGTGACTAATTTATTCTTTAAATATTTTTCCAATCATATTTTGGATGATTAGAAAAGGGGCGCAAATATATTTGCTGAATTTCTTGGTGGAAGCTTCACTTGTGATGCTTATCACATGACAGAGCCTCATCCAGAAGGTAATATACCTTATGGGTCTCAAGTCTCTAGTTATTGATATTCTAATTTCTATAAATATATCTGAGGGGCAATGTCTAGTTAAAGTTTGCGATATTGACATTTTAGATAAAATATGAAAGCCTAGTAATTGTAGATACTCCACCGACCTAGTCTCTTGACTAAATTAATGATCCCTTTAATCTGGTAGATTTTCAAAGTTCTGTGATCCATCATATTGATAATAACACCAAACCAAGTATATTAATGGACCAAACCTCTAGAGGACATTTGACCTCTAAATACACACATTTTGAGTATGAATACCTGACATAGAGATTAGAACTTCTCAAAAGAGTTGAAGCAGAATGTGGACTAAGTTTGTTATTTTATCATCGTAACATTTTGAGATACAGGAGTTACATACCTTAAACCAAGCAGGGAATATATAGCCAACTCCCCCTCCCTCAAAAAAAAAAAAAAAATGAAAAATGAAATTATGCAATAGAAAATGTAAAGTGATTCAGAATTTATTTGTACTAATGATAAATCTAGGGGAAGAGGTTGACATAAAATTACTTGGAACAAGGTAAATAGAATGGATTTAGTTTAGTTTACCCAGGAAAGAGCCTTGGAAGGAGAGACTCCATGTCGTGAAGCCCTAGTAAGAATGAGACAAGGCTTTGTTGACGTCAGCTGTATAAATTGTTTATAGTTCTTGAAATAAGCGACATTGCTACTTCTACTTATAACGTTTGAGGTGAATATATTAACCTGTTGTGATGTTTCTCAGAGTATTAATAATATCTGTTTTTTGCTATTTAACTATCAAAATACATGAGTAGATTGCATCAACAGAAACTTTCCTGTAAATTTAAGTGAACATTTTTATGGATTGCTGCAACAGCCCTTAGTGTCATGTGTTGCTAATTTTTTACTTTTAATTTGTGCCTATCAACTAAGAAAGGTATTCTTATTTTACATTTGATAGTTTTGTCTTTTGTTATTGAGTGGGGCCCCTATCATTCTGATTTTAATGGTTAATAATGCAATATCTTCTTTTGATGAATGCAATGCATTCCTTGAGTGTAGGATGACTAATCAACTCCGTGAAAATAGTGCAACAAAGAACCTTGAATCAGTGTCTTTCTCACTTGACTCAAATGCAACTTTAACTCATTCATGCCTAAAAGCAGGAACTGGCGTCATTCTATGCATTGAGAAAGCTCTGGCTCAATCAGGAGTATCCAGGGAAGATGTGAACTACATAAATGCCCATGCAACATCTACTCCAGCCGGTGATCTTAAGGAGTATCAAGCTCTTGTTCGTTGTTTTGGACAGAATTCAGAGGTTTCTTAGTAAATTCAAGTTTTCTTTTCTTTTATTTTTAGAAGTTGCTTGGTAACATTAATTGCTTATTCAGTATTCTGCTTGTTTGCAGTTACGAGTGAACTCCACAAAATCTATGATCGGTCACCTGCTGGGAGCAGCTGGTGCTGTGGAGGCTGTTGCTACTGTGCAGGTTCCTTGCATCTTATTTAGTTTGCAGAAGTCACTTAGAAATCATATCACATCTTTAACTTAGTCAGTCTAATACTCTCTTCATGTCACTAGCTAATATAACAGATATGTGTGCATTGCATCATGACGCCGATGGAATACTACAAGTTGAATGAAAACTACAGTGCGCTTTATTCATTTGATGTCGGCTCGCGCCTGCAGAGGCTAGCAGCCTTTTTACATTACAGATACACATAAGAGAACCAGCCAGACTTTTTTCCTTTGATACATGTTTTCATCTGTACTCGTTATGGTTACTTTAGGTTTGGTTCATTTGTTTTGTTCGTTATTGGAAGACGAAAAGTTCCAGTACCAGAAAGAGGAATGAAACTTTTTAGCAAACCAGTATCCTAAAGCTCAGTGGCTCGGACCGAGGGGAAAGTGGAGTAGAAGTGGCAGTGAAGTACCATATCACTTTGTTTATCATGGGAAAGAGAGATGAAAGTTGTGGGGTACCCTACCCCTCTTAACTCTCTTTTTTCTTTTCTTCCAAATTAGATGATTTGGTGAGGTAAAGCGTTGAAAGATGAAAAGAATATTTAGTATAAAGAAATACTTTGTCCTCCCATCAATCTCTCACCTTTCTACCCTTCCCTACCTTGTAACAAACTAGGTGTAGAAAAGCATATGTACTGCCATGGGGAGGTTATTTCAAACCCTTCCCTGTACCTTTATTGAACCAACGTAGTGTGGATGTAATTTCGTATATAACTCATCCAGCAATGTCATGGCTGTTCCCATTGTAGTCAAGAATCAGTCTGCTTAATGGAGAGCTTGGTAGTTAATTCCAATCTGTTAAAGCTTATCTTGTTGTCTCAGATACTCCAGAATCCTAAGACTACCATGTTCAAGTGTATAATCATTAACGTCAAACAAGGTCAGATAATGATGCAGGTTTTGAGGATGGAATATATCATAGAATAGAGGCCTCAATGACCTTCTAGGTGGCTTAATTTTGCTGGGTTCCGCTTTTTAATCCATGTTTATTCTTGGCACCTTCATTTGGAGTGAAGGAGTCCTTTAATGCATAATAAGACTGAAGGCTTGGCTTGACGATTTATTTTGTGTGTGTACATCTTTTACGATCTCTCATCATCTCCGTTTTTCTTTTCCTCACTTATAGAAGCCCTTTGCCATCCATTTTACTGGAGTCATGCAAGGGTTGATTGTAACTCGAAATATGGGTCCTTCATTAATTGTCTAAGCTCATTCTCTTCGTTCACTATTGGTGTATATTTCTCGCGTCTTTATTTTATTATATTTCAAGATAATATAGATTTCTTAGTTGTTTCACTGCAAACAAGGTCTATCTGTTCATACTATTAGTCTGTATTCCTTATCCACAAATTTGTCACCGACTTGGAACTGTGTTCTTGATTGTAAACGTGGACTTTGTCTCCTTGCAGGCAATACGAACAGGCTGGGTTCATCCAAATATCAATCTTGAAAATCCAGACAATGGCGTGGTAAGTTCTTTTGTGCCGTTACTTCTGTTGTTTCATCTGCAAAGGTGTATTGTTACAGCATACTGTAATGCTTTGTCGTCAAAAAGAGGGATGTTTGCCGATTCTTGTATATTTAATTGCAGAAGAGCATTCTTGTTAGATCATGAAACATTAGGATAACCACTTGCATAACTAGCCAGATTGTCAATTCACTCCATTTTCAATGCCATTTTTCACTTTCAATTAGAACGACCAGTAATTGCAACCTTACTAGTTAGTACGATTTGGTTTTGCACCTTTATTGGTCTAGTAGTTTAGCTAGTGTATGTATGGTTAGTATACTTGAACTGTCTACATAGCATAAATGATGATCAAGCATCAATTCAGGATATAAATATGCTGGTTGGACCAAAGAAAGAAAAACTGGATATCAAGGTGGCATTATCCAACTCATTTGGATTTGGTGGTCACAACTCATCAATCTTATTCGCTCCGTACAAGTAGATCATTTTTGTGCTCTTTAGTTGTCAAAGAATTTCTGCAGAAGGTATGTAGTGGTGTTCAGATTGATATCAAGTGTAATATCTCGCTGTCATGTAAATTTTGATGTTGATCTTGTAATCTTGTGGGGAGAAAAGTAAAAGCTGAACCTTTTATGTATTAATTTGGTTGTTTCGGCTAATATAAGTACACTTTTTACATTATTGTTGGTTTCCCATTTCTTCTCCGATCCCTGTTTGAGTCTTGCTTTGTGGAAATAATAGTTACCTCCATCACATAATCGACTAAGTTTCTTGCCGCTGCAGTTACTTGGGCATTTCACTATGTCAAATATTGTGCTCAAATGGGATGATTGCTCGAGCCTAATGGGAAGGTGCCTTGAAATGAAGTGGGACAAAAACTTGGTATTTTAGCCTGGTTAAATAATACGGTAGCTTGAAACAACTAACCCTTTTGTTTCCAGTTAGCTGTTTCTAATGTACAATGTACTATTACAATGATGATTCCTGATCTGTGATACTCAATTTTGACGTGTTTTACATTTACATGAATTGCATTTCGATACCAACTCTCTTATTAAATTGCTTACTCTACGAGCATTTTCAAGATTATGCCTTGAGAATGACTCAAATCCTGACCTATATGCATGAAACATCAACAAACTAAGCATTGTTAATCGAATGTATGAATCCTTTTTTGTTACTTTTCGATTCAAACTCGTTTCTCTAATCTAAGCTAAGCCTTAAAAGGCGATTTTTGTAGCTGGAAATTCCGGCCAAAGTTCAAATCTTTATCCTTTTTGCATTTTTTTCTTTGACTTTTGCAAAAATGTCCCCATCCACGTTCGTTTTTAAAGATTGGTGGTAGGTTGGAGTTAAAGACGGAAATTTGTCATGGATGGCTGAGAAAGGTAAGAGACGACGTCCAGGATTAGCTCAAGGTTGGAGATGGAGGATTGGGTAAAACCATTTGTACGGAGGCCTTTGCCAAGGTCTGGTGCCAGGGAGCCAGGTGTAAAAACTGTATTGGGTGTTGGAAAAAAATTGATAAAAACAGGCCAATGGAATGGTGACATTTGACAATTTGGCAAAAGAAAATGTACTGGCCGTGTACATGAAGCACTATATTTGACATGTTTTGAGTCCCGTTCTTTTGTCAAAATGCATTTTGAAATGGATAGTGCTTGGTGTACATATTATGGACACCATTATGGTGCCCCTTATTGAAGGGGGCGTGGGCCCACCGACACCCCCTCCAATAGGGGGCACTATGTGTCCATTATAGACATCATTATGGTACTCCATATGTACACCAAGAATAATCATTTTGAAATAGTGATTTGATAGAGAATGTGTGATTAAAATATTAAGAAAATTTTTGGATTTATATCTAATATTATTTTATTAAAAAAAGTGTTCTCGAAAAGAAGATAGAAAAAAATATTTTTTAAAAATTAATAGGGATCAAACATGTTCATTGTAACGACAACTGATTATTTGTGTAATTCTGAAAAATAAGTTGGTGGACATTTACTATGACAATCTAGCTTTTTCCATTATAAGTAATTACTGAAAATTAATCACACACGAGGAAGTCCTTCTTTCTTTATTCTTTTAAGAAAGAAAAAAAGAAAGGAGGGAGTGGGTGGGTGGGTTTTCTTGAACACCCTCTAAAGCATGAACCCGATACATGCGGTGAGATCACGTGTTTTTTAGCATTGCATTGTTACGTACGTTACCTTCCACGTCAAATCATGTTTTTTTCCTACATCAATAGATATCTTCAATAGTCCATTCTTCAATTTAACTATCTTAAATTTATCGAATCTTGAGTACTATTTTAAAAGGTTTAATGTTTACTTTTAATTGATCGTAATTTTATTGATATTATTTAAAGAGTAATGTTATTTGATCTCATTAGAGTTACAATCCCAACTTAGGTGGCGTTAATGTGACATTCATTGTCGTTCAGTTCATTCATTGTCGAATTAGGTACATTATTGTTATTTTTTACTTAAAATTGTATTTTTACTCACATCTCGCACGAAGAATTCGATGGTTAATTCGTGCTCACGTTCGCACCCGCTGCTCGCCCCACTTAAAAATCCCTAAACTAAGTCAATTCTTGTGCAAATTTTGTGAAGCATGTCTTCATGTAAATATTAAGCAGTTGTCCGCAAGAGATGGAATTTTAATAAAATATGTTAAATTAGAAAGTGATATAAATTAAAATTAATATAACTAGTTGTCAATGAGAATGATATAGTTCCATTTGATCTCTAGTAAACGTAACAATAAATTAAAAGTAATTTGTAAGAATTTGGGGGTTCCATTTCAAAAGTATCCTCTCGACTGCTCTGAAACGTTAATCTATTTATTCATACCCCTCAAAAAATTGAATTGTCATAATCCAACCCTTTTATCACTTAAGATGCTACTACCCTACGTAATCACAACTATCTTGAGACTACACTTATTATTTTTAGTGCCGATTGGCGATTGAGGTTCACAGCTACTCTAAGATCACTTGCAAAAAACTGTAATTTCATCCCAAAAGATTAACTTATTATAGAGAATAACCCAGTCCACTTTAACTAATTGAGTTCGTGCAAGGTGAAAAATGCAAGTTTGCTAGTGGACCCACCTCTCTTAATTGTAAGCATGCGTCATTTAGTATTTAATAGGGATGTCTTTTCTTTCACATTCATCTAATAATTCCAAAATGTTCTCTCACTTTCAATCCAATGCAATTACAAATGAGATTGTGGTCACTGTCAAATTCTTCATAGTTTTCATCTGGCTTTTATTTTGGTTCCTTTTTGACTACTTTGAGGTGATGCTTTAGTCAAGCAAGTAGTTCTTTTGTTTGCAGCTTATGTGCCCCTAAATTTGTTGTGGGCCTAACATGCTTAATATTTCCTTTTGTATTCTTACCATTGTTGATGTCCTCAAATTTACTTTTTCACATTTTTTTCATCGGAAAGTTTTAATAATTTAGGGAAGAAAAAGTTCTTCGTTGACAAAGGCGGATGATAGAGAAGAGAGGCAATGATAGGCCTAGAAGCTCGACGAGGATGATATGAGCAAGCTCAAGTAGGTGAGAAAATTGTAGATTGAGAACCTCACTTTGAAAGATGATCTAAAGAGGTTCGTACTCATATCCTATGGCTCGTGGAGCTTAGCCCCAACCTAGAGAGAAACTAAGAACCATAAGAGTCAGAAGTTGATTAAGCACGATCTACTCTAGCAATTAGCTTGGTAAAGCTACATGGCTCTTGTAGATACTAAAATCAAGAATTGCATACAACATTAGTGTGATTTTTAGTCTACCAAGACAAGACTCATCCATAAGTTCACCAAAAATAGAAGACGCAGTGGACCAATTTCCAATGTGGCAATGTCTAACGTTGTCTCCACTTTTACATCTATTCACAAATCCCCCACAAGATTTGATGTTCTTAACATAAATCTAAATAGTAATTACCAAATGAAAGAGAAATTTCTGTATTCATGATCAAAGTTGTGTTGAATGGTATAAAATAAAAATAAAATCAATGAGAAAAAGTGAATATCACTCGAGGCAGCATGCATGCAACTTGTTGAAGGGGCCCTTCTCAAAGAGAATGATGCTGTATGTATTGGCCCCACTTACACGTGGGCTGGTTCCCTAGTTTGAAAATAAGGATGAAATCAAAAATAAAGTTAGCTAATTTAATTTTAAAATTGGAGTCGATATAGATTACTTATTTCACTCGTCATGATGACGTTTCTTATTTGTTTCTTTGAATTGATTAAACTTCAATTTTAACTATACATTTTATAGAATTCATAATTTTTATCAACTTTTCAATTACACATTTCATTAATATTTATCAAAATTTGCGAAAAAAGTTTCAAGAATTGTCAAACAACCCCTAAGATTTGATTAGTTTGTCCCTTAAAATAAAAGTTGAGTAAACATGTTTGAAAAAGATCAAGCATTTGAAAATTTTAATTTATTTCGGACATTGGATAATATTAGACAAAGAGCTTATATTGCAATTGAGATTTTCATTCAACTTATGATCAATGATTAAGTCTCTTATAATCGATATTAAAATAGTTTGAGATTCTCATTTTTGTTTCTAGATTTAGAGAATGCATGTTAAATTTGAAAAAAAAAAAATCTTATTTGTACATAATGATAACATGGAAGAGACAGACATAGAAAGAAGAGACAGAAAAAAGAAATTCAGTATAATTTTTTTCTCTCTTCCATGTCATCATTATGTACACTATTACGTACATTATAATGTATAAAGTAAAAAAGTAACATTATGTCGTGATTGATAAGTTATTTTTTCCTTTTTATATAAAATAAGTTACTTATAAAAACTTTTCAAGCATAGTTAAACATGTTCTTAAATTATTTATATGGATAAGATTGTAACTTACCTCTCCATGGTAATGGTATAATATTAAAATGTGAACATACAACGTTAAAAATAAGATAGTGCACGGTTGGGTGACGTCTAGACATTATCCAATTTTTTTGACTTATTGTCCTAACATTAAAAGGTACTATGAGAGAGAATTATTCTTGCAAAATTCGTGTTGGTGCCAACTATTAGGAATATAATTTATACCATTGAACTTTGCTTTATCAAATTTTCTACTACAAATTCTCATCTACCTCAATTAATTAGCATAAATCACGGTAGAGTGGAGTTCGAGAAAATTCACAATAGAACCACAAGAAAAATAGAAAACTGAGTCTTATTTTCAACAACTTCATTTCGCTACTCCAAATTATCAGAGATGGACAATGCATACTTTTTTACTTTATAAAATCGGTCAATTTATTTTTTTACTTCATAATCCTGATCGGAAAAATGATTTTAGTTTATAAATTAAGTTTCGAAAAGTGCACACACACTTTCATATAATAAATATCTAGTGGAAATATCTATAGTAAATTGATTTTAAAAATGTGCGGTGTTCAAACAAATTTTGTTCGACTTTTTTGGTAATTAGATATAGTCGATGAGGAATATTTGTTGATGATAATCTCATGTTAATTTCAGAGCGCCTTTAGTTCCTTAGATTAGACTGAATTAAGAACCAAAGAATCCTATCGAATGCGCCAAATATTTATAGAATGTACTCGCGCTTTTTAACCATGTTGATTACAACTCGACTTGGACAGTACCATCTGCCACAATCCAAGCCTGCAAATCCATGTTGAAAGGGCTCGTGATCAAATTTGATTGCAAATCCATTATTCGTAATCGTATTTTATTTACTGAGGTCGAGCTTCACGTCTCCCTCCTAAATATGACGCGCAATTTTTTATTTTTTTTCTTGAAAATCTAGTAGGAGTTCACATTTAATATCATCTTGAAACTCCAAAAAAGAAATAAATAAATAAATAATCATCCTTTTAAGTAGGCAATCTACTTTTTCTTAGTTTTAAGTGAGACAAATTACTTTTTTTTTTTTTTAAATCTTATTACATTATCAAAATAAGTAACTCATTCAAAAAAAATCCATCTTGTACAAATTCTTCTAGGCATTCTTGCACACACATAATGGAAACAAAAAACCATAAAAGAAAAATAAATTATATATAAACAACACAAGTAAGTACATAAAAATAGTGGCAAAACCCATTAGCCATCCCTTAACTAAGATTAGCCGTGGAAAATGGGTTAATCAACTCTCAAAAATCACAATTCAGACAACAAACTGCAACTTTCTCCCTTTATAATTTGTTTATCTTCTAAACCGATATTCACACATTGTAAAAATAAAATAAAATAAAATAAAATATTACAGCAATATATACCCAATTCACCATGCAGTAAATTATTCAGCATGCATAGAACTCCACCAGCTCCTCCAATGAATCCGGCTGAGGATCACCATTTTCAAGCATCCACAGCAAATGTTCAAACATCACGACTTCACATCCAACGGTGATCGTGTCCTCGCCGTCGCTGGAATATTCCACGAGTTCCCGGAACAAGGGATTGTCCAACACGTCGGAAGTGATCATATAGCGCCGCCTTGACTTGCCGACGTAAACGGGATGCAGGTTTTTGGCGGCATTGGTGTGAGAGTACTCATCATCGTCGGAGAAGTTGTTGGTGGCAACAATAGAGCTGCTGTTGGCACGTCTAAGCTTGAAAGACTGCATTTTCTTTAGCATCGATTTCAGCTTTGAAAGTTTGCCTCCTTTTTCCATTTTTTCCCTTCTTATGGGGATTGAGAGGAGAATAGGTATAATAGAGAAGAAGAGGATTTTGGGTTTTGGGGAGGAGAAAGAAGAAAGAAGCTTCGTTATTTAAAGAGGGTTGGAAAGGAGTGGGGGTAGGGGTAGGTGTGAGAGTGAGGGTGACGGGGAGGGTGAGGGTGGGGTTACGTGTGGAAGTGAATGTTCCGGAAGTTATATAATGATTTATATATAAATAAAATGTAAAATAAAGAGTGACTTTTTATTTTTTTTCCATTTGTTTGTAAAGATTAATCTTTACATGTGCGAGTTGAGATAGCTGTCCATTTATGTCGTTCAATTTTTGTAATTGGGTGGATGACAAAAATTGACAGCATATCTCAACTCTACATGTATTGAAATGACAGCATCTCTATGAATTTTTATTTGTTTGCCCAACACATAATAAAAATTTGTTAGTGGAAATTTGTACATTTCCCTATCCAATGTAAGCATAGAATTATTCTCTCTCTCTCTCTCTTTTTTTTTTTATTTAATTGAAAAAATTTTGATTTAATTATATTTCACTACATCATGTGTATCTAAATTATCATGTACATGAAGTACAACCGAATAAATAGGGACAATGTTACATTAACACCCAGTTGCACAGTTGTACAATTTGGACTCCACTATATTGATGAATTAGTCCTTGTCCATTGTTGACAGACTATAGATAATTATTTTCACATTCAGGGTAAATATGTAAATCTACCATACTATAAAAATTGCATATTTATTTAAAGGTAATTATATTCTTATTATTTACTTCACATTTTAATTACAATAGAGATCTTTAATTTTTGCTTACTTTCCATTTTTTTTTTTTTTTACTTTTTCTGCTGCATTCTTAACATTAATATTAAGGTTATCTTGTGCCAGTTGTGCTATAACACTAGTCTATATGACATTATGTGATATATTTAATTAAATATGAAATTATGTGATTCATAAAGTAATAAAGTGAATGGTCTTACTTAAATCCCTCCGCTCGACCAACCTACATTCATTTCATTGTTTACGCTATATTTGAGTCATTTTTTCTGAAAAATAAGTTTTTTAATAATTATTTTTTGAGAACATGTAGTTAAAAAATACGAAAAAAATTTAGACTTAGGTAAAAATTATTTTATTAAAAAAATA
>CAIGRN010096293.1:0-17648 GCA_903798345.1 Fraxinus anomala
AGATGCAAAATTCAATAACCCATTTTATTAAGGGTAAAATAGACTTTTTAAAGATAGGCCGAATTATAATTTTGACCAAGGCCATTTATGAAAGTCCCCCGAAATATATAAATGATAGAATTTCAGTTTGTGGACTGTGTAATCAGTGGAAGAGACGGGGTGTTATATTCAGCACAGTCAATCACGAGAGAATGTAAATGTAAGTACGAGTAGACGAAGCGTGAGGTAAATGGCATACGCATACATCCTTCTTCTGCTACTTTCAGACTCGAAACCCAGAAAGAGGGGGGTGGGTGAGATGAGAGGGATGGTGAAGACAGAGGGAGAGAAAGAGAGGGATCTCGAAATTGCATGTAGAGAATTGGACTCTAGCAAGAAATTTTCTCCAAGAATCCGCCTTACGTTGAGTAAAAAGCTCGTAAACAACTCACCTTCAAATTTACTATTTTTAAGAACCCCTTTGTGCCTTAATCCGTTAATCTCTCTTTTTCTCTATCTTTCTTACGTTGTCAAATTCACCCCTCCCGTCCTTATCTGCCTTTTGCCTCTGCCTCACGAGGCCANGCAAGAAATTTTCTCCAAGAATCCGCCTTACGTTGAGTAAAAAGCTCGTAAACAACTCACCTTCAAATTTACTATTTTTAAGAACCCCTTTGTGCCTTAATCCGTTAATCTCTCTTTTTCTCTATCTTTCTTACGTTGTCAAATTCACCCCTCCCGTCCTTATCTGCCTTTTGCCTCTGCCTCACGAGGCCACCCCTTCAAGAAAATTTCATGCTTTTTTCTTCCAACAAACTTTCTACTTATTCAAGAAGTTTTTCTTCAATAAGTTGGGTTTGTTATTTTGCGATTGCATTTTCGCAACTTTTCCTGATTAATTCTGGCGGTGGCTATGGGTTCGAGGAGGCGTTTGTTGCTGTTATTATTGTTGATTGAGTTGATATATGTGGTGAAGGGAAATGTAGTTTTCAAAGTTCAGCATAAATTTGGAGGCCGCGGGAAGGGGGTGGAAGCCTTGAGGACTCTCAAGGATCATGATTTTGGCCGCCATGGTCGAATGCTGGCAGCTGTTGATTTTCAGTTAGGCGGCAATGGAAATCCCACCGATGTCGCGTATGTATTATAATAATCTTATGCATTTTTTATTATTTCTATATGTTCCATGTAAGCATTCTTGTTTATGGTGTAATGTTATTGCTGGTTTTTTCAGAATCTTGTGTATATGTATTGTTTTGGTCATTAGGAATGATTGATGGCATGAAATTGAGGACTTTGAATTAAAATATGTGAAGAATCAAGTTGAATTTAACTTGAATAATTTCTGATTTGTCTAAGGCGAGTTTAAAGTAAAGTAAAGCAACGCATACGCTACAAGAATTTTATGTTTTTCATACAAAATATGTTCGTAGGGAAAGGTTCTTGTATGTGGGAAAAAAAAAATTTGCATACGAAAAAATTTTGTAGGCATATTTGTGGAGCAAACATGGAGGGCATAGGTAAAAGATGAGTGGAATTGGAATTGGAATTTGATTGGTGTTGGATTTTGGTCCTATTAGAGGACTTTTCAGGAGATGCAGTTCACTTGCTGTGGGGGATTTGATGTTAACTTCTTATCATCTGTTTTTTCCCTAGTACTGTGCATTTACATGAATTACGCACTTTTCAATACAGATTTTGCTTATCAGAAATCTTAAGAAAATATTACCATGGGATTATTAAGTACAGAAAATTATAGTTTGAAAACTCTTTTATTTTTCTTTCTTTAGGATTGATTTAGTACTTAGTATATGTTCTGTGGCATGATGATGTGAGTTTTCATGATCAAATTACTTATCGAATTGTGGGAATGCGGAAGGTTGATATGGATTAAAAAATGACTAATTTTTGTTTACCTGTATTCATAATTGATTGTCGTTTAGTCATGATAAAAAAAGTATTGTCTAAATTAAACACGACTTAATACGTGGTGCCAAACTTGTCATATTGTGATATTATATAGAAATTGTGTATATGAATATTCGTGCTTGCACATATTTATTACTATTAGCTTTCTTTGCAAAATGGTAGTAGCTGTTAGAATCTCTATCTATTGCTCATAGTTTCGATTCGATTTTTCTGCTAAATAGCTTTTTATTGCACTGACTTTGAACAACAAAAATTGCTCATAATGAATTGTTGCAGGCTCTATTACACGAAGATTGCTATTGGGTCTCCTCCAAATGACTATTATGTACAAGTCGATACAGGAAGTGACATTCTTTGGGTGAATTGTAAAAACTGTGACAGGTGTCCCACAAAAAGTGGCCTTAATGTATGTCCTCCTATTTTTCATTTTTCTTAACCATCTTTATTTGAAGGGCCGGGATATGAATGACTAGTTTTGGGTATGTTTTCATTCAACAGATACCCTTGAACCAGTATGACATAACGGCCTCTTCGACTGGCAAAAAAATCACGTGCGATCAAGAGTTTTGCAATACTGTGTTCACTGGTCCGAATTCAGATTGCAAGGTTGGAATGGCCTGTGAATATGCAGTTACTTATGGAGATGGGAGTAAAACCGAGGGCTATTTTGTCAGTGATTACATCAGACTCGATCAAGTGTCGGGAAACCTTCAAACGACAACCATGAATGGGTCCATATCATTTGGGTGAGTTTTCATTTCTGATCTTAGATCCTCTTTTTAGGTGTCTCTGTTATTTGGTTCCAACGCTTGTAACTGATTTCTATATTGTTTAGGCAATGAGCGTGTTTGGTTGGCTTAAAAGTAAGTCAAACTTACTTTTTAAATTATTTATAAGCACAGCCTAACATGCTCTCAGCTATCCCCAGTGCAAAATTGAGTACTTAGGCAATGTTAAATACAAGTCAGAATAAAATTAATTCAAGCAACATGCACGTTCACTCTCTTGATGCCATTACAGGCTAAGTGTCACAAATTTCTGAGAAATAGAGAAAAGCCTTTGCTCTCTTCTATGAGCCTCAGGTTCTTGTAGAAAATCTTGACTCGCATATTTCAACGTTTTCTTGTAATCGAATTCTGGTTCACTTGTATGAGCCTTAGGCTTTAGTGAGTAGACTGATTATTTTATGCATAAAATGATTTAGATATGTAGGCCTAAGTCATCCAAGAGCTTATGTTATTTATAGCTAATTATGCGAGATCGCTTGTCTTCTCGCAGCATTTTATCTTTAATTTTTTTTGTATGTTGTTTTTGGCTTTTTGCAAAGTTCATAAAAGGCTTCCCTATCTGGCTTGGGATATATCCAAGGTAATGGCCGAGTGTCTGGAGGAAGCATTTGGTCGTTCCCTTCAGCCTACGTTGTGTGTGTGTGTGTGTGTATATTTTTTTATTGTTTGGCGGTGGATCATACTTGAGTTCCAAGGAGTCTTGCTCTTGCCCATGGAATGATTCTACAATCTGTTTGATTTCAGGCATAACCTATTTATTATGTTGCTTTCTTTAGCTTACATGTTTGTGATCCAAGATAGGTGCTCAGCTAAACAATCTGGAGATTTAGATTCATCCTCTCAAGCAGCTGATGGAATAATAGGTTTTGGGCAATCGAACACATCCGTTCTTTCACAGCTTGCTTTGTCTAAAAAGGTGAAAAAGGTATTTTCACATTGCCTGGATGGAAGAATTGGAGGTGGCATATTTGCTATTGGTGAATTGGAGCAGCCAAAAGTAAATTCAACACCGCTGGTCGAAAACGAGTATGTGACTTCGTAACTTATTTTGTATCTTCTAATTCTTTTTGGGAGAACATTGGAGTTATTAGTGGTGCAATTTATTTTTATTATTTTTATTGTTTGTGCATAGAAATTATTGGAATATCTTTTAATTAACAACTATTCAGGAACTTAAAGTTCTTAAGGACAATATTTATTCTTCCAGCATACAATTGGAGAATCTGATCATTACCACGAAGCAAAACTTCAATTTGTTTGCATTTTGATATTATACTTGTTTCTTTCAAGGTGGTCAGCTTTTAATGAGGAAATGACAACATGCAAAAAAATTGACATGGTTGAATTTGAATATTATAGGATCGTTGCAATGCATGTTCACATTGAGATTTTAATTCTACCGAAGTGACACAATCCAGCCCCCCATCTAGTAGATGAATTTCAGTCACCAATTTTGTCTAATAACAGTAGTGTTTTGTTTTCAATTTCCTAAATGCTGTGACTTTGCCAATAGTACTGAATCCTTCAGTTCCCTAAAAGCTCTGCAGAGTACCTTAAAAATTGAAGCTCAACTATGTATGTATAATACCTCTACCTTTATGATGTTACTGCTGAATGCAGTTTTTGTCATGTTTTTTATGGCCGCCATTTTTAAGTCATCAAATTAGTTATTTAATCTTGTGCAGCATGTGTGCTAGTTTAGCACTAATTGCCTTTCAGGTTAGTTGCCGCAAAATTGTGTCTTTGGAATTTAGTTTCGTTTTATATGCCCTTAATGATCTGATATTAGTTTGTCTATCTTGACAACATATGTCTTTAATTACAGTTTTATTACTCTCTTAGGGCGCATTACAATGTTCTTATGAAGGCAGTTGATGTGGGTGGTCAATCTCTGGACCTTCCAACAGATTTGTTTGGCTTTGATACCAATAGAGATACAATTATCGACAGCGGTACAACCTTGGCTTATCTTCCATCTAGGCTTTATAATCAGGTTATTGAAAAGGTACTTCTAGTGCTTCAATCTCGTTCATCCATTAATTCGTCCTAAAAATGAACAGAGTCATTACTTCTTCCTCAATTCATCTTCACGTGTTCGTCTGTCTGTTTTCATCTAACCTTTCTCTTTTGCTAGATGATGGCAGAGCAACCTGATCTGAAAACTCATTTAGTCGAGGATCAGTTCAAATGCTTTTGGTACAATGGGAAGTAAGGCTCCTTGCTACTCCATGATTTTGTGTGTTTTTGTACATATACGTGCATATTTGTAAGCATGGACACATACGTGAAAGGCAGTCTCCTTGCTGTTGTTAAGCCCTTGTTTGACAACCATTATTTGAACACTCTTTTTTCTGCCTACTCATTTTCAGCCACATATTCATACAATAAAATATTCTACACGTAAACCAAAACTTTTCCTTACTTTTTAACATACATTTTTCTAAAAACTACTTTTTCAAAACTTTGTTTTTCCCAAATAATGATTGTCAAACGTGGGCTTATTGTCTTATTAGGTTTTTGCCAAACTAATGCTAGGGTATAACTATAACTTTAGTTCATACTATAATCAGGAAAGAATTTCTAGTAGCTTGTGTTTTCAGGTCATTTTTAAGGGGAAAGTATTCAAAAGACCCTCTGATAAGTTAATTATCCAGAAAGTACAATGAACTTTTGCAAGTTACATTAAAAACCCCCGAATTTCTGTGTTTCTTGCTATCACTTGCAGCATTTTTAATATTTGTACCAAGACAAATGTACTCGTAAATAGACAAAGTAGTTGTTTCTTTGAAGAAGCCACTATGAACAATGCTATTTGTTGTGTTTGAGCACCACTCAACTGAGTTCTCCATCTCTTTCTGTTTGGCTAATAATCTGAACAGTGAATAATGAGATTATTCTACATTGGTTGTGGAAGGGGTTGGTGGTCAATTTATAAATGTGAAGGAAAGCCTCACTCTTGAGCTAGCTTTTGGGGTTAAGGTCCAAAACCACCCAACACTGGTATCAAAGCCCAAGTTATCAACAAGTCTTGGCCAACAGTCCACTAGGGTTTGCTCCCACCTAGGGCCCGATGCGTGAGGGGGAGATCGTGCAATTTCACCACTACTGCAGAAAATTAAATTACAGCACCGAGCAAATTGAGCAGCAAACTAGCAAATAAGAACTAAAGCTTTTCTCTGGTTACAACCTTTGTCATCATTTCTGTTGGATTCTTCTTAGTATGAATATTCTCTAACAATATCAATTGTTCTATCACTACTTGTCTAGCCAATGATATCTCACATCAATGTGCTTCGTCCAAGAATGATAAGTAGCATTCTACGCGCTTTGACTATCACAATTAACTACATGCCCATCTTGCTTCAAACCTAAATCTTGGAGAAACCGTTTCATCCAAAGCATTTATTTCACTACTTCAGTTGTTGCAATATAATCAGCATCAGTTGTAGATAAGGAAACAAAATTTTGTAATTTTGACTGTCATGATATAGCTCCCCCTGCAAAAGTTATTGCTTCAGTTGTTGCAATATAATCAGCCTTAGTTGTAGATAAGGCAACAAACTTTTGTAATTTTGACTGCCATGATATAGCTCCTCCAGCAAAAGTAACCAAGTATCCTAAAGTTGATTTTCAAGCACATTTTTAAAGTACCTCTCAAGTATCTAAAGATCCATTTACCGCCTCCCCATTTTTACCAGGATTAACAAGAAACCTGCTGACTAGCCTAACTGCGTGAGCAATGTATGGTAGTGTGCAAACCATAGCATACATTAAACTCCTAACAGGTAGAGAGTAAGGAATTTCTGCCTTTCTTTCTTTATCTTCCTTCTTAGAAAGACAAGTCACCTTATTCAGTTTGAAGTGACTGCTAAGTAGTGTCCCAACTTATTTAGCATTCTTCATATTAAACCTTACCAGCACTATTTCTACATATTTCTCCTGTGATAACCATAACTTTCTCGCTTTTCTATCATGAAGAATATGCATCCCCAAAATTTGCTGTGCTAGTTTAAGGTCCTTCATGTCAAATGATTTGATCAAATCTACCTTTAAACTGCAAATTAATTGAACATCGTGCCCCACTATCAACATGTCATCTACATATAGCAAAAGGATAATAAAATTACCACTATGGAATTCTCTAACATAAACACAATGATTTGCATCTGTTCTAGTGTAACCATAAACCACCATAAGGGAATCAAACTTCTTATACCAATGCTCTGGAACCTATTTCAACCTATACGAATTCTTTTTTAACCTAGAAATCATATGTTCTTTTCCTCTTACTTCAAATTCCTCTAGCTGAATCACGTAGATTTCATCCTCCAAATCACCATGGAGAAAGGCTATTTTCACATCTCATTGCTCAAGCTCAAGATCCAAACTGGTTACTAAATCCAAAACCACTCGAATGGAGGTCATTTTAACAACACGAGCATATCTTGTCGAAGTCAATCATTTTCTTCTGCTCGAAGCCCTTCAACACCAATTGAGCTTTAAACTTCACTAGCTTTTCACCTTCTTTCTTCAGCTTGAAAACCCATTTATTTTTCAATGTCTTTTTACCTTTAGGAAGCTCTGCTAGCTTATAAGTGTTATTCATCTACAAAGAATTCATCTCTTCCTGCATAGCCTTCACCCAGCTCTGTTTATCCTTATGAGATGGTACCTCCTGAAAGCATTCTGGTTCCTCCTTATCAGTTACCAACACATAATCTGATATAGGATACTTAGTTGATGGATGATGCTCCCTGGTAGTTTTTCTAATCTGAGGTTCCAATGTAGTAGGTTGCTCCCCTACTCAACATTCTCTAGATCATCTTCGTCAACTCCTATTGGCCCATCAATATGACTATCAACGTAGTCTCTACCTCCTGAGTGGCACTATCTGGATGCAAAGGGATGCAAAGAGACAAGTGTAAGGTTAGTGACACCCTCAACAACACGTCTTTGATGAAAAATCACATATGTGCTTCTGATTATTTTCTTCTTTTCCGATCCCATAGTCTATAGCCAAATTCTGCATCTCTGCAACAAAAATGCAAGCTCTAGCTTTGTCATCTAGTTTCAACTGTTGTTCCTTAGGCACATGTACAAATGCTTTGCACCAAAAAACCTTCAAGTGAGAATAAGAAACATCCTTTTCTATCCACACCTTTTCTAGAATCTCAAAATTCAAAGGAACTGATGGAGACCGATTGATTAGGTAGCATGCCGTTCGAACTACTTCACCCTAGAATGACTTAGGTGACCTAGCAATCCTTAACATACTTTTGACCTTTTCCTCAATGGTGCGGTTCATTCTCTCTGCCACGTCGTTGTGCTGTAGGGTACCAAGAGCCATTTTCTCATGTCTAATACCATGTAGTAATCTTCAAACACTTTAGACGTGTATTCTCCTCCGTTGTCAATTCTGAGACACTTTAAAACTTTCCCGCTTTCCCATTCCACCATGGCATGAAACTTCTTGAGGTGTTGAAAAACCTGGTCTTTTGATTTCAAATAAAACACCCACAAATTTCGTGAAGCATCATTAATAAGAGTAAGAAAATACTTATTGCCACCTAAGGACTCCACCTCAGTGGGACCACAAACATCATAATAAACCAAATCTAAAATATTAGACTTTCTACTGCAGGACTTCGAAATTAAACTCTATGTTGTTTACCAAGTAAACAATTATCACATGAATTTAATAATGTAGCTTTGGTAAAAGGAATGATGGACTTCCTTGCCAAAATCTGCAATCCTTTTTCGCTCATGTGAGCTAGCCATTAGTACTACAAGTCTTGTGAAGAATCACTTTCAGTTGCATTCCCTGATTCACTACAAAACTTTACTTGTGTCTTTAAAGTGTGCAACAAACCTTTCATCTAGCACATACTATTGACCCTTTTATTAGTTTCCATCTATAGCTGCCAAAATAATTGTTATATCCTGCTTCATCAAAGGCATCTATAGATAGCAAAATTCAGGCTCATCTCTGGAATATGTCGTATATTCTTCAATGTCAAGTTGCATCCAATATCTGTCTGAAAGCAAATATCACCAATTCCCACAATGCTGGCAAAACTGTCATTACACATCTTTACCTTGCCAAAGTTACCTGATTTATATGAAGTGAAGAACTCCCGTCTTGGATTAACATGGTAAGAAGCCGTTGAGTTAATAACCTATTCAACAAATGAATTTGTAACATGACAACACTGCTCTTCTTCAGTAGAAAAAACTGCTGCTGCTACTTCCTCATCTGAAGCGCTAGCTATTGTATTCTTATCGGTCTTCTTCCGATCCTCTTTATCCTTCAGTTTGTTTTTCCATGCCATGCAATGTTTCTTTATATGACCCTCTTTATCACAGTAAAAACATGACATTTCCTCTTGCCTTTGATTGACTTTTGAAGGTACCACGTCCTTTAGGACATTTGCTCTTACTGGTTCCTCTGTTCTCTGTAATAAGAGCTTGTGCATCGTTCCTACCCTTGTCTTTCCTTCTTATTTCTTCATTAAACAAACTATCTTTAACTAGAGTAAGTCCAAGCACACACCATTTGAAGAAGAATTACTAAGTGATACCATTAAAGTCTCCCAACTATCAGGCAATGAACTCAGATGTAATAGTGCTTGTATCTCATTATCTAGCACTATTTTCATTAGGGTGATGCTAGCGGTACATCGGGGTGTACATCGAGGGTTACACCCCCTCACATTGGGGGTGGTAACCACTTGAATAAAAAAATATTATTCAAGCGGGTCCCACCCCCATGTGAGGGGAGGGGGGGTGCAACCCCTTATGTACACCACTTGATATACAAGTTGAATTACCCATTTTCATTATGGTCAACTGATTTACTAAGTCTTAGAATTCACTCAAATGCTGAACGACTAATTTCCCCTCCTTTAGCTTTAGATTCACAGGCTTTCTAATAGCAAAAGCTTTATTTTGAGCGGTCTTCCTCTCATAGAGACCCTCTTGTTTTTCCAAAAGGCTATGGGCATTTGTCTCTTGAAATATATGATGGAATACATTAAGATCAACCCACTGTCCAATATATCCAATGGCTTTCTTGTTCATCTTCTTCCGATCACCGTCACTCATACTGCTTGACTTGACACTATAATCTTTAATAAGTTCTTTTAAATCTTTACAATAAAGAATAATTCATCATAGGCTTCCAAATAGAATAATTTGAAGCCGATAATTTAATCATAGTGCCCAAAATATTCTCCATTTACTCCTCCAATAGAACCAAATCCAACCTGAGCTTTGATACCACTTGGTTGGGCAATTCTTACAACACCAAGCAAATAGAGCAGCAAGCTAGCAAATAAGAAATACCAAAAGAAAGCAGCACAAGAGAACACCACCAAATTTTGCGTGCAAAAAACCCTCCAGTGTAGAGGGAAAAAAACCACAGGGCAACTCTAGCCAAATTCACTGTAATAAAATAGAGTTTACAATACTCAAGTTTATGCCCAAAACTTGAGTTCTCAACAAATTGGGAAATACAACAGTGATTAATCTCTAAAAAAAAAAAAATCTCACCCTCAAACCACTAGTTTGATGAAAGCTGTGAGATAGCCACTTTATATACTACACCTCTTTGAAGTACCCAAAATACACCACTTAGAGAAATTCTCAATTTGTACTATGTGGAGAAAAATAACTATGTGAAATTCTCACCTAAAGATTGAAAGAAAAATCTTTCTTTTGCTTTTCCCTCTTTCCCACATGCACACAGCCTTTATTTTTCCGACAGCCATGGTTTTCTCTATTTTTCGAGTTATATAGCCACCAACTTTGACCTTTATACAATATAATAGTGATTTGGGCCAACTTTTCCTCAAGGGCCGGAAGACCATATAACAAATGAAGTTAAGTAGGAATCTAGAAGGGAGAAAATAATGCATTATTGGCTGAATATGCAAAGGCTCCATATCCAACAATCTCCGGCACATTGGTCATAAATTTATTGCACCCGTGGTCTCAAAATTATCTGGGCCAACTTTTCCTCATGGGTTGGAAGCCCATATAACAAATGAAGTTAAGTAGGAATCTAGAAGGGATAATTAATGCATTATTGGCTGAATATGCAAAGGCTTCATATCCAACAAATCTCTGGCACATTGGTTCATAAATTTACTGCACCCATGATCTCAAAATTATCTGTCTCTTTTCTTCTACCGCCTGATGTTTTGGTCCATATACATACAAAATAATCATGCTGGAATAAGATGTCTATAAAATCACAGTTGTTCTTCTAATGAGATGTACAAAATTGTATTGTCATCGTCTTGATATGGTATCTTGTACTGTTATCTCTCTGGAATAAGATATCTTTCTCACAGTCATAAATTTTAATTTTGCTCGTGCATACTTTTTTCTTCTCTTGTTTAGCCTTTTAACTTGATTGGATTTTCTATATAAAAGCTAAGATATTAGTTCATTTTACTGTTATAATAAGCTAGTAAATTTCCAAAATAATTATACTGAACTAGTACGGAAAAAGGATTCTCATATTTTCTTGCACTGACTTCCTCTAGTAAGATATAGTTGAGACTATTTTCAGCCCTTAGAGAATCTTCCATCCTATCGGCATCTCTGCTATATTAATTCTGTAGGAAGTTTTTTCAGTTTTGGAAATAGCAATGAGCTTAAAAATGTTATGGCTCTGCATTATGACGGTAAACTTGTTCAATGTGGTTGTAGAAGAATGCTAGAATCCTACGATATTATAGTAATCCTCATACTGATATAATTTTGATTTTGTCATCTTGATGGGCTAAAGTTGAACTATTTTCTGGTTTTGCTTGATCAGGTGTGCGTTGTGGTTTGAGGGATTCATTTCTTTGATTGTCTTTTTTGACTTTTCCTCTTCTTGATTGTTATTATTGAGGATACCTTGTCCAGTATTTTTACAATTGTTTCTCCCTATTAATAAATTTCTTCTTTTATGAGAGAAATTTAAATTAGTTTTTTCGTTTTAATGTAATTGTGCAGTGTTGATGATGGATTTCCAGTTGTAACTTTTCATTTTCAGGGAGGACTTCTTTTGCCAGTTTATCCTCATGATTATCTGTTTGAAGTTCATGTAAGTAAGATGGATTAGTTTTATTGGATAATTTTCTATTTACTTGTTGATTGGACTGCATTTGATTCCCAAAGTGATTTTACTTTAAGGTGGCAAATGTAGCATTCCTTTATCCTGCAGTTAAGTGGTCCTGGGCATTCAGCTGCTGAGCTGCCTCTTTAGTCTTTGTATATTAATGTATGAGGAGTATTGTTCTTGTCGTTCTGAAAATATCGTAAATTTAAAAATTTTCTTGCTATAATATTTAATAGATAACCATATGACATAATAGCATTAGATGGAGGCGGTTAGGAGAGTTGATGAAATGAATAACAACGGTAAACCTAGAGACACAAAATCACAAGGAATAAGTTAACTAAAAATGGATTTTGAGCCTTCATGGCTTAATTTAAAAAACGAGCCATGATAGAGCCCAATGGAAGTAGAGAATCCTAGATTGCAGATCATAGTTAAGTATGGCTAATGCTTTGTTGACTTGATGATTGTACAAAACTTCAATTTTTTTCAGGATAATGAGTACTGTATCAGTTGGCAGAGCGGCAAAATGCAATCGCAAGATGGAAAGGACTTAACTTTGTTAGGAGGTACGTTTCAAGCTCACCTTCTTATATTAAGTTATTTAGATTTTACTTATTTTTGGATAAAGCGTGAAGCTATTATCTTAAAATGATAGTTCTTTATGTATGTTCTATAAGATTTTAAATATGGGGTTTTGGAGCATAAGTTTTGGGTAGTGATACTCAGACTTTCTCAAGTCAGTTCCTGTTAGTCAAATTAGTCAATTGGACGGTTAAGATAAAACCTTGACACTACTGAAATTGGTAAATTGTACTTTTAACTTCTCTGAGGATCATTTTCCTTGTGGACCTTCTGAGAAGAATAAGGCATGCATATATGCCTTTTTTAAAGATATAATGTGAGTAACACTTTCAGGAATTCCTTGAGGGCGAGAATTGAATTTTAAAATATTCGATTGAATTCTCATTTGTTTCTTATATAGTTATATCTAACTCCTTTAGATGAGACTAAATTGTCGAAGATGACTTTTCTATGATGTTTTTGCATTATCTTGTCTTGATGGTCATCCTGCTTAGTAAGCTATCAAGAACAAGTTGTGGCTTATTTCGTAATTGTCCCAGATTAGGGGGACTAATTGATGAATAAACTGATATTAGCATAGTCAAATTTTCTGATTCATTGCAAATGCAGATATTGTACTATCGAACAAGATTGTTTTGTATGACCTCGAAAATCAGACCATTGGATGGACAGAACACAACTGTGAGTATAGTTAATTATTACATTGCTTTAGCATTTACAATTTGGTTTTACGATTTAATTCTCATTTTCTTGAATTGGTTATGTCAAATAATTTCTGTAGAAATCTGTGCTATTGTTATAATCTACTTGAACTTTAGTAAAAGTCGTCCTGCACAGTTAATCTTGAGACTATTCACTAATATCTTCTGTCCTTTACTCCAGACGAGTGAGAATACTCGGGGGATGTTTGGTAGGGAGAGTATAACCTTCTTCCCTCTGACTTCAGTGACATTGATAATTATTGATGTTTTGTTCGGCTCCTTATATGCCTGCTTCTCCCTGTCCAAACTTCAATTTATATCGGTTTTGGCTCGAGTTCTGTTCTTGGATCAAGTAAACAGTTATTATTTCTTATAACAACCTCTAAATCTAACTTTATGCTGGATGAAATTTTTGCGAAAATGATCTTTCTTTAAGTCATTTTGTTGATACTCTCAGGCTCTTCAAACATCAAGGTGAAAGATGAAGTGTCAGGGAATGTTTATTCCGTGGGCGCCCATGATATTACTTCTGCTTCCAGTCCGATTAAAGTTAATGTTATACCAATTGTTTTGTTAATATCCATCCTGCTAAATCTGATAGAATGATCTGTTTTACAAGAATCGACTTCACAAAATGATGTTCGTTCATTATGACAATAAATGTTCGATGCTGAGCGGTTTCGTTCTTCATAGTAAAATACAGTTGTTGGAAGCTTTTTGCTGTGTTTCTTTTGACACTACATTCTCCTGTCTCATCACAAAGAATGGCTGCTTCTAGCTCCAATATCGACCCAACGTTGAATTTTTACATTTTGTTCAACTTCTTTTGCCACACAATTTTCTATAGAAGTTGTAGTAGAACAAAAATATATATATGGATTTTTCTTTGATTTTTATGTTAATGTTGATGTATATTACCTTTTATAGGATATGTAACATGTTATTTTTGTTACATCACATTGACAACAATTGAAAAGATTTGGTGGCGAAACAATTGACATGTTTCATAAAGAATTTGGACGAGATCAGGGGTGGGCGGGCAAGCATGCGTGCGTTGTTTCAAATAGTTAGGTTTTCAAGTAAACCAGAACCGAATTGAGAATCAATGATTTTCTTATAATGGAATCATTGGTAATTATGAAATTAAATCAAATCCTAATCCAATGGTTCCAGTTTGGTTCGGTTCCATAACCAAAATTTCTAAATTATTATGCTCATTAGAGTGCAAAGTTGTATCACTAAAAGTTAATACTCACATCCAAAATCAAAATAGTAAACCTCATTCAGTGCTAACAAAAAAAATTCCATCTTCATACAAAATAGTCTAATGAAAATCATTCACAAAAGTAGAAAACTAAACATATTAAATAAAATAATAATTGGGTTAGAATCGATTCTCAGTTTTTGGTTTTGGGTGCTAGAATTATGATCAACTAAAACCAATCATTTCTTGGTTCTAGGAACCAGATCCAATTAATCTTTTAGACGAACTAAATATAATCTGTCATTTTGATTCGATTCAATTCGATTCGATTGGTTTCGATTATTTTGCCCACCCTACACAAGACTCAAAAGAAAAAGTTGCAACATTGTAGCAATCATGCATCGTCTGTCCTGTAAAACCCAAAAATTTCATAAAATATAATTTAATTATTTTAGATGCTATATTTTATATTTTAAAAATTTGAGGGGACTAAAGTGATATATGTATTAATTCTTTTATTTGCACCAAATATTTAGATTTTGATAGAGTGATAATAAGTATATTAATATTGGATCTGTTGGATAGTTTGTGTTTAATCATTTATTGTAGTCTCTAGAAAAAATTAATTCGAATAAATTAGCTTCAAAATATTGATTTTTCAGTTGAATTAAAACTTTGAATGTAAATGGAGTTGCTGCCATGTGTATAGAAATGTTTTATTTTTTTATTTTGAGCTGTATGAGTTAATTGACACGTGTTGGGTTGTTGGGGATAAAGTATTCTATTTTTTATTGGGATAATGGATTAATGGTTGTAATACTTTTGTACAGTGAAACACGGCACTTTTGGTTTAATTTTACCATAAATTCAACTTTCTTTTCAACTTTAAATACCGTACAAGAGGTTTTTATTATTTGCAACACAGAATAGATAGATACACATACATGGATAAGTAGCAGTTAAGATTTGGAAATTTTGTTTTTTGCCCTTTAAATTTATTTGATCCAATAAAGTAAAATTATGAAGTGCAAGTGATTTGTCCCGTTTAATTTTTATATTGTTAAATATTATGCTAATGAAAATTATTATATGATATAATATGTATGTTATGACCTTTCGTTATCAAATATATGATATTTATTGAATTCTTATCAATTTCTAAAGATATGATAGAACGGTATGATATTTTTGACGCATAATTTAATATTTTTATTCGGGATTGCACAAAATATTTATGTCCTACTGAGTATTCTCATTTACTCGCTATTTTCCCTACCTCTCACATATTAGAACATGTCATTGAATGACTGACAATGAGGAGCAATCATTGTGCTTCGATTCATTGAACTTAATAAATTAAATCAGATGTAACTAAAGATTTTACTTTCAGTGTTTACTTTAATTTTATTATTAGGTGTATCTTTTATTCAAGATTTGGAACATAAGTCGTTTGAATTTAAAATTTCGTGGGTGACTTGATGAATTGTTAGTCATGCCCTTCGGATTAAAAAATGCACCATCTATTTTTCAAAGAAAAATGGATTATATATTTAATTCTTTTCCTTTTGTTTGTGTATATATAGATGATATTTTAGTACATAGTAAAGATCAGAAGGAACATATGAAACATTTAGAGATAATTTTAAATAAATTTATTAAAAAATGGTTTAACTATAAGTAAAAAGAAAATGGAAATAAAATAAACAAAAAATTGAATTTTTAAGAATAATTTTAGGAAAAGGAAAAATCGTATTGCAACCACATATAGTACAGACAATTCTGCAGTTTCCAGATAAAATAGAAGAAACTAAAAAAATTGTAAACTTTTTTAAGAATTTTAAATTATGCTAGACATTTTATTAAAGATTTAGGAAAGAAAATAGGACCAATGTATAGCAAGCTATCTAGCAAATGACAAAAATATTTTAATCAATCAGACCTAGAGTTAGTTAAAAAGATAAAAGAAAAAGTTATCGCCTTTAGAATTACCTTTAGACAGTGAATTCAAAATGATAGAAACAGATGGATGCGAATTAGGATGAGGAGGGATTTTATATTCTAAACCAAACAAATATAGTTATAGGAAGAAACATATTTGTAGATATGCTAGTGGAAAATATAAAATAAATGGAAAATACTTGACCATTCTAGATTACGAAATAATGGCTATTATTCATAGCATAAAAAGCTTTAAGTTACTTCTAGCTATTATTTATAGTATAGAAAGCTTTAAGTTATTTCTAAATATTGAATTTACTATTAGAATAGATTGTGAAGACATAGTAAAGTTCATAAAAGAGACAAATTTTGATAAACTAAGATATAAAAGATGGCTAAAGTTATATAAAATATTGAATAGTTATAAAATTAATATAGAACATATAGACCGAAAAAATAATATTTTAACAGATAATTTAAGTAGACAAGTTATTAATTTTCTAACAAATTATTTTCATGATTCAGATGGATCAGACGAAGATGAAATTTGAGAATGTCACTCTAAGAGTGGCTTCATAAGGATTTAATCTCCGATCCAGTGGAAATAATTTAGAAAGATTTCAAAAAAGGAAACGTTGTCTACTGGATAGTCTCTGAATGGAACGTGACTCTAAGCAAAAATTAGACAACATTAATGCTTTAGGTAATCATTTTAGACAAATTCACAATCAAGTAGAAAGCAGAAATTTTAGTTTCTTTGCAGTAATCAAAAGTAGAAAGCTTGGTATATATAATTACTAGCCAGAAGTATTATAACAAGTAGAAATATTTTCAGACCACTTTTTCAAAGGATTATATACATTAGAAGAAATTTTAAATTTATGTGAAGAAATGATAGTTAATATTTATACATTTGAAAGTGTTAGACAGATTATGACTACACAAGCTTTCCCTTCTCAACCATCATATTCATGTTGACATATAGTTGATTTCATCCTTAATGTTTTGATCATAACAAATAACATTAATATTATTTCTAACAATTGATTTTGAGTGATGATAGTTCAATATTAAAATCAATCAAGCGTTGTCAAAATCAACACATTATAAATTGGACTCGAAATGAAGATCAAAGTGAAAGTTAAACGTTCAAGTCAAATAATTCGAGATGAGAGTTTAAAAGATCAAAATCAAGACTATCAAATCGGGCTCATGAAAAAGGTCAATATCAAAGTCAAGCATTAAAGCCGAACGTAAAAAAAGATCAAGATCGAGAGTTTAAGAGTCAAATATGAAAGAAACTTCGAAGCAATATCAAATACTAGGCTTCGAGATCATATGTAAAGTTATACACACTTCGATCTTTAGTAATGAATGACAATAGTTCAAAAACAATTTTGTGCACGAAGAGTTATTTT
>CAIGRN010096295.1:0-10930 GCA_903798345.1 Fraxinus anomala
AATTTTCACAATAAATGCAAACCCCTTTAACAACGCACTCGTGTATCTTAGAATATATGTACGCTGCTTGTGTGTATTTATGTATTATATATGCATGTGTATGAGCTAGTGTTATTGTGTGTGTGTCTATTAAGAAAGTGCTGGTGTGTGAGGTTCAATTCTTGGAATGAAATTCCATTGTGTATAAAATTTATTTGTTTCTATTTTAGGCAAGTTTTCTCGTTTGGGAATAAAAAACACAGAATATCGGCGGGCAGTTAAAATGGTAGTTTAGTTGTAAAATTGACCAATACAATGATTGATCACAACTTAGGTTTGTCGATTACTCATAAAAACATTCTGTGCTGCATGAATTTTTGTTCTTTTTGTGAGTTTGTTGGTTTTGTCGATTTTCTATTTATGCAGCCTATTTGGTTTTGTCGATTTTCTATTTATGCAGCCCATTAATTCTTCCTGTTTCCTGCTAACTGGTATTTGTTGCTTTTCACGTTTAATGCGATAATTGATTGCACGCTCTTGTCCAAATTAAGGATTGCATGGAATCTGGCTCCCTGGTGTCAGTATTAGTTATTATTATTGTCTGCCGAATGATATGCTTTGGTTAGAAATTTCTTGCCTTTGACAACCAATGCACTTATAAATAAAATGAATTCAACAGATTAAGCCTGTTACTTCTGATATTGGTTCACAAGACGTACATTTGCTGAAATGCCAAGTAACTACTGACTGTGATTATAATTTCCACCTTTTTATTGACTATTTTGAATCCTATATGTATTCTTTGTTATCTGAAATATCCTTTCCAATTAAATGATTTCTGTCGGCATTATTTCCTTCACGATGAAATATGAGTGATGTTTAGTCGGTCAGTACATTATTGTCCACTTGCAAAAGCTTATGTTGCATTCTGTATCATGGTGGAATGAGTTCAGCTGCCTGATCTTTTTCCCTTAATATTTACGTTCCACTTATTCTTTGACAACAGGGAAGTGAGTGCGAGTATCGCCACAGTGACGTTGCAAGGGTAAACCCAAGGGACTGTTGGTTCTGGTTACATAGTAATTGCCTTAATCCCAAGTGTGGGTTTCGTCATCCGGTGAGTCTTCTCTTTCTTGATGTAGATGGTATTATTCTATCAACTTTGTGCTTTAAGTAGACTGAAATCATGCAAATATAAATTGATATTTTTTGGTGATATCACTAATTTTAACTATTAGTAAATGGGTATTGATCTTCTTTTGTTCTTCAGCCGCTGGATGGACTGCTGGGGACACAAGCTCCAACTTCTGCTCCATCTGCTGTACCTCCATTGCAGACTGCCTCTACACCTTCTCATGTTCCAAATGCCTCTGGTAAACAAGGGGTGCCCTGCATATTCTTCCAGAAAGGGTACTGTTTAAAAGGTGACTGGTGTCCATTTTTGCATGCACCGAATTCTGTGAGTAACAAAAATACACAGGCGTCAGGAATGTCTACTGCTGAGCCTGCATCTTTTCAGAATACTTTTGGTGGACCTGAAAAGTGGACACAAGGAAAGAAGGTCCCATCTAAAACTGTAGAAAAATCTGGCGAGTTACCTTTACATACAAAACCAACTATGAAAGTGGAACCTGCTCCACTGAGGAATGAATTTGCTGTAGGCAAAAAGACACTAACGACATTGGAGATGAATGAAGAGTTTTCCAGCTACAGACCAACAAGTATATCACCTGCTAATAATGGAAAGCAAAGCAGGACTATCTCTGTTAAGCAGTCTCATCCGTTGGATGAACATGTTAGTATGAACAGTAAGGACGCAGAAGAAATTTCGAGAGAGCCTTCCCCTGGTTTTGATGTTCTTGTGGATGATGATCTAAGAGATTCTGATTACTATCCTGGTGAAGATCAGTATGGAATGACTGGGGATCACGAAGGCAGAAATGAATATGACATTGGCCGTACTGCTGATTACAATTCAATCGTTGATGCTGACCATGATATGTATCATGATCCTCGTGGTTATGACTCGTATGAGCCCCTTCAAGGTCAATATGCTTGGGAGCAGCACAGGGCTTCATCTGAGAGGATGTCAGGAGGGTCTGCTTACCAGCAAAGGAGACATGCTAGAGTCAGTAGCCCTGATCAAGTTAGTGAAGCAGATCTAAGGAATCATTTATCAAAGCACAGAAGAGGTAATGGTTTGAGGTCTGTCATCAGTCAAGAATATGCACGTGACAGACACGAGGATCAAGGATACAAGGTTTCAAGTAGGGACACACAGTATTTACCCCCACAGGAAAGTTCTCTTAGCAGTCGCCTTCGAGGAAGAATAAAGCTTCCAGGGAGATCCTCTTCTTTAGATGGAAGGGACTTGCATGTTGATAGGGAAATAAATAGGGGACCAGATCATGGTAGATCATCTTATGGAAGGACACAACAGTCCTCTCACCATGGAAGGCTTGGAGACAGAGTAAAGGGGAAGGAGGAAGATGATTTTAATACTAGTGGGAAGAATAATAGAGGTGTGAACTTTAGAAGAGAAATGAAGGGTGACAATATTACTGACTTTGCTCGTCCAAAAAGTCTTGCAGAGCTTAAAAGCAAGAAAAATGGTGAGACTAGCGAGCAGCAATCACTTGGGAAGAGAAAACACACTATGCTTGATGGCTATCGACAAACTGGTGGTGATATCCCATTTGAAGGCCCTAAGCCTCTGGAAGAGATTCTGAAGCAGAAAAGAGGTGAAATAGCTTCCTCAGGTAATTATAAAGACAATGATCAAAAGGAAGAAGGATCGCGAAAAATGACAAAGATTACTTCGACTGTGGAGGATCAGCTTGCTCTTTTCTCCGCACCTGTTAATGAGGACTCCAAGTCTGCATCAGGTGATAATGGCAGAGCAGAAAAATATGGGTTAAGTGATGCTAGAGAGCTTGAAGCTGAAGATGGAATGATAGTTATGGATCGGTTAGATGACCAAGAACATGAAGCGTATGAGCAGAGGGATGGTGCGTCTGATTATGAGCAAGTGGATGGAGAATATTATGAGGACTTAGACGAAGGTGAAAATGGAGAAGCTGGAGAGGAATACCCTGATGATGAAGATGGAGACGACTTTGCAAAGAAGATGGGTGTCGTGTACTCTTGAGGAGGATAAATGTTGGATTTATGGCTTTTGCTGTTAATCCAATTTGTTTAGAAGCTTTGCAGGCTTTGTTTTGATTTGCTCTGTGTTGGCAAATTCAATTTTTTCTCTACTGGAGTTTAGAAGTAGAGTTGAACCCTCCTATTTATCATCGTAAACTTTTTATCCATTGTCTTAAAAGTCTTGACTGGACGATACTTCTCTTCCATTGTATGGTTTTGGATAGTTAATGATTTTCTTTGACTGCAAGGGTCGTGGCTATTGTTAGAAGATCAATAACAAAATAGTGTTTTTTTCGTATCTATTTGTTGAGGTTGATGATTTGATTTTATAGATCTAATGACTGAAATAGAGTGAGATGATTATATAGTGAACCTTGTTAGATATATATCATAGTTTATTTCTTTTGAATGTGGATTAATTCAAAGTGAGTTTAGATTTTGATTGTTGCATTCTTCAGCAAATGTTTTCTAATGCAATAAAATGATGTTTGTATAGACATTAAAACTTCGTTCAAGTGTCGTCTTGATTGCTATTCTCCATAATGACAAGTTTTTCTTTTGGTGTTTCACTGTTTTGTGACTTTAGATACGTGATATTGTTTTAAAGCCATTTTCCTTAGATCAGTCGTTATATATTGGAAAACTATCAGAAAAATATGATTATTGCACCCACCATTAACTGATTTCATGAAGATTTTGATTTTCCATGACTAGATTAGAAGTTCAATGTATTTTGCAATTTATTTTTTATTTTTAAAGTTTCACCATCTACCTATGTAGGTGATGTGGTAAATTTTTGCTCTTATTATATAAGTTAGGTCTTGATCTCTTATATGTTGCAATGTAGATTAAAAAAATAGAGCGTGTAATTCAAAAGCAACATAACTATATTAAAACCAAATAGGGAAGGTAATTTTGAAAGACATAAGCGTTTTAGCATTCGTAACTTTATAAATTAGTATATAAATAGTCAAAATTCATTAGTATTATTTACTTATCCATCGTTCATTTCTATTTATCTATTAATTAAACCATTCATACGTTCTTTTCAATCAGAGGCTTAGACATTTTATTATCAAAGGAAATATGTTTGAGAATTTTGAAAAAAGTAAATTGGGTCAAATAATTATGTAATTGCACAAGACACCTAAACAGAAAGAATTGCATCTTGCTACGTTGATTTACATGATTTATCATATTGTACTAATTTTAGGGGATCATGTCACCTTGGCTATTTTGAAATTATTGCAAATTCATAGAGTTAGAAAAAGAATTGGTCAATACTCGATATAGTTAAGGAACAAGAGAAATTAAAAAGATGATTCTGGATAGACAATTGTATCCTAATACAAAGTTAAAGGCACATAGAATTTGGAGAACTTGAGATGAAGTTCTAGTTACTAGAGTTGGATCAAGAATTGCATTAAAGTCAGCACAAAGTTGACATCAAAATCTGCCGACTATTAAAATACACAAAGACTTTTAATACATCGATTCGGGGACTACAAAATTATTCTCCTGTCCTCAGTGGACAGGATAAGACTGCTCACTTGTTGATGTGATAAGAAAACTTTACTTAAAATTCTCTTCAAATATGAGAACCGTAAATAAAATTATCTCCAAATTAGTAAAATAAACTTTTTACTGTGGGCAAAAGAACATTTTTGTTAGGGACTAACCTCTAAAAAACTTACAAACGAAATGCAGAGATTAAGTGCCTGATAGAGGCCTTACGACGCTCGAGCCAGCCAGGTAATTTGAACAAAATGCGCACAAGACAAAATTGTGATGTATTATGACATCATAGGATCTTATAGAGATCCAACTTTGTTTGTCTCTAGAACATGGAAGAAAATGAAATTCTTATTCTACCCATTTAAAGAGAATGATCAATAAATCATGCCTAAAAATGAATGCAAAATGGAGTTCTATCTCCAGATTACTCCGATAACAGACAAGTAGCTAAAACTACAAGAAGAAAGCAGAAAGAGGGAGAGAGGCAACGGCAAAAGCTCGGCCCTGTCAAGTGGACGAATTCAATTTGGAGAAAAAACAATTAGAATACACAAGTACGAGTGTTTTAATCATCAACAACTCAAATACTCAAATGTTCTTCTCGAGGCAAGCCTTGAACAGTATCTGACCATCTTCCTGGTGAATGGTCACTACTATTAGAAGACAGTTGAGCTTTTGCTCTTGCCTCTCTAATCATCGTTAAAACCTCCGCTGCAGCAGGACGGTTTTCCGGTGCAACAGAAATACAAGCCACTGCAATGTTCAGAAGTGCGCTGAGCTTTTCCTCTGAAGTTTCATTGCTAGATGATGTAGGGTCATCGCCCAACTCTGTCTCTTCTCCACGTACTGATCGCACCCATTTAGGGATATCCGAGCCGTATTCTTCAACATGGTCTTGGGAAGGAGTCTTTCCAGTCAGGAGCTCGAGGAGAAGGATGCCAAAGCTATAGATATCAGCTTGTTGTGTTTGTGGCCTTCGCACGTCATGACATTCGGGGGCTCGGTAAAAGTGGGAAGAAGCACTCGATTCCTCAACGGAATCTATGTTTCTAAAAGGTGTTAGACCGTAATCTGTGAGACAGGACTCGAAATCCGACCCCAAAAGTATGTTTGACGATTTTAAGTTCCCATGAGTTAAACCAGGGTTCTGATGGATATAAAGCAGTCCAGTTGCCAAATCCTCTGCTATTTTAAGGCAGGATGTCCAATGAAGAGGCTTTGAACCACCTGAAGCTCTTGATCCTGCAAAGTAATTACAGTAATTGTTCATGAAGGTAGAATTATTGAAACAGCCTAAGGCATGCCACATCTCCTCTTTGATCAGGAATTTACCATTCATTTCTCAGAATACTAGCATAATTGACAATCTTGATATAAGAAGTAAATTTACAAATAATCAGCACTTCATTTCGCTCTATTAGATTCCACATTTCCAACTCAGATATAAAGATGAATGCTTTTTTTTCCCCTTACCTTTTACCCCAACGAAGTTGAATATAGTTTGAATAGATAACAAGTTTGAAAAGAAGGTCCACCGATTTCAAGGCTTCTTATGGAATCTCCTTCGAGTTCAAAGTTGAATGCTTGTAACATAACTTGTTCTTAAAAGTTGAAACCAGAAAACTAATAATTGTTTATTTTCAATCTTGTTATCTAATAATTTGCTTTTTGACAGTGAATACCTACTCAATCAATTTGATAACTGCTACAGATCAAAAAAGAGGGACATCACAACTTCAACCAGGTAAAACTGTACGAGTACTAAATGCATTCGAATTGAAGTAATATTTAGTAATCCTTACTGTTCAGTTCATTTTGGTGAACCGAGGCCACGTCTATGGTTTATGCTGGAGGTGCACGTAGCTAAATATTCAAATTCTCTTGCAAGTAATATCTGTAAACAAACTACATTACTTTATATATTACTTGGTATCTTCTTTAAAAGTTTTGAAGTAACATATCCTGAACATAACAGGTTTAAGATGAAAGTCCACGTGCACATGAACCAACATTGAGATTTTATCTCAAACCTATACTAATTACTCCCCCAGTGGGGTTGAGTCAGGAACTTGTTGCAATCCCAATTCAAGTAATTCATTTGCTAAACTATTTTCATCGCCCCACTAAGCAAAACAGTACGAGAATAAGATGAAAAATTCTCTTCTTGCAAGAATTGAGGAACCATTAGCCAGAGGGGAATGGAATATGAGGGCATAATGAGAAAGTTACTAAAACTTCTTTATAATTTACTAGGAATGCTATAATTTGTCGGAGCTCATACCAACTATATAAGGTGAAGGAAATGAACATATAAGGAAGTGACAGAATTGCTGTTAAAAGCTGACTCAAGTAAAAATTTTACTTCACAAAACGCCAGCTCATAAAGGAAAATACACACTTCAGTTAGCTGCTAAGAGACATTAGGTGACGCTGATGCTTCAAGAGACACTACTGTTCAACAGAAATAAGTATAATGCATGATGACAAGGACCATTTGAAATCGTATTTATTGGATTCCTTTAAGGCATTGGAAAACAAATATCTTATCGAAATTAAATTAAGGAAAAACATTATCTATAGCAAGTGAACTGAAAAGGTTTGACCTGGAACATATAGGATGAGAAATAAAAAGTGAACAAGTCATACATTTACGCAGGGTTGCATTTTGTTGAATATTTAACTGATGTGACTGAAGACTGAGTGATATCGTCACTTATTGCAGTAGACAGATTGAGTAAAAAGGTTAATCACCGTCGAAATTCAATCTTGCAAAAGATGAAAAATGAGTAGGATTCTAAGTACTGTTTCATCTGTAAATGAAATAATTACAGTTTGCGACAAAATGTATATTATAAAGAAGTATCTAGAACAGATCATATTGATTTGTAAGTTATCCATGCATCCAACACAGACTAGGAGAAAATTTCCTAAATTAGCCCATCTATGTAAGAACTTCTTATATCTTTTATGAGCATCTTGCAATTTGTTTTGGGAAGCATATAAGGTCCTGTTGCAATTCAACATTAGATCAGAAGTTCCCTTGGCAGTGATCAGGAAAAACACTTCATATGTGCAATGCATAATGTCCAATTTATATATAAAAGAAACTAAAAAGGTCAAAACATCATGCAAAAACACACACTACAAAGCAATAAATGTAGGCTTATATGTTATTCACAGAAGGTAAAAATATAGACGATATCTGAAAGAAAAGAACGTACCGTGAATGAGAGTGAAGAGACTGCCATTGGGAAAATAATCATACACAAGCAGGCGTTCTTCCCTAGCCTGGAAATAAGCCCTGAGAGGAACAAGATTGGGATGCCTTAACCCCCCAATAATTTCAATATGTCGCCTGAACTCCTCCATCCTTGGATACCTAGCATCCTTTAGCCTCTTAACAGTAACAATGTAACCCGACTCCATCACTGCTTTGTACGTGCTCCCCATGCTCCCCCTACCCAACGTCTCAGCTGACGCCTTCAATAAATCCTCCAAACTAAAGCTCATTTGCTGATCGCCTGGTCCGAGGAACACCAAACTCCCTGGTCCTTCACCCCCTTGGTCCCACGAGAATACTCCTTGTTTTCCCCCATTATCACCGTCCCTACCAGCACTTGTAGTCCCCTCATCAACTGCTCGTGCGACCACTTTACTCTTTGTCTCCTCTTTCTTCCTTCTCTTCCTCAAACATGCAATCAGAAGTATAAGTAAAATGCACAACACAAATCCACCAATGCATGGAACAATTATAACAATAAGCTTCTTATTCCTCTTATGATGCCCCGATTTGTTAGTGTATGGACCAAAATTACACGGTTTTTGAATTCGATCACTGCATAAATCAATGTTACCTCTGAATGAGGATTGATTAAACCTAACCAATGAATTGGTCACAGGGATTTCACCAGAGAGTAAATTATTAGACACGTTAAAGAATCTTAAACTAGTCTGATTAAAAGGTGGAATATCACCAGTCAATTGATTATCCTGCAAATAAAGAACATATAATCTGCTCGTATCAGCGAAGGACAGAGGAATGTGACCGGATAGTCTGTTACCAGAAAGAACCACAACTTTCAGACGGTGCAGGACTGAAATCTCAGCCGGGATTTCGCCGGAAAACTTATTATCACTGAGGTAAAGAGATTTCAGATTTGCTAGGCCAGAGAGTAGTGGAATTGACCCAGAAAGAGAGTTCTCTTTAAAGCTTAAAACCCTAAGCTGATTCAACTGATTCAGGCTTTTCCCATCTAGTGTGCCACTCAAATTTAGTCTTTCAATCACAAGCTTAATGACCCTTCCATTCATGCATTCTTTAACCCCTTCCCACCTGCAGAAATCAGTTCCTCTTCCCCATTGAAGAAAACCCAATGGGTCAATTACAACCTTTAATGCAAGAAGTGCTTCTGCATCTCCTGATCTTACTTGTGGGAATGCAACGAATAACAATAATGAGAACAAGAAGAGGTCGGAGAAACCCATTGATGGAGTTTAATAAAGGCAGCTCTTTACTATATATCAAAAATCAAATCTTGATTTCAAGATTTCCATAATTAAAAGGCAGACAAATGGTAATCAAATCAAGAAGAAATGGGGCTTTGATTAAGCAAAAAAAGCTCACAGAATGTTGAAGGCAGGCTGGATACTATATAGAATCCAAAAGACATTTGGCTTTTCTGTCTTTAGTTTTAAGATAATCACTTTCATTATGAGAAACCCATCTCCAGAGCTAGCACTTTCAAAAGAGGGTATGATTTACATGAAATGACAGGATTAATATTGTGTTTGTATATCATTGGGTTGGGGCCCAATTACTGTCATTAGCGCCTAACGTTTGACCAATACAATAAAATGTTTTACAAGAAAAGTAAACACCGACAGAACACCCAGAAAACAAAACAAGCTTCGAAGCAAAATTTATGCAGTAACAAAAAACTCTTCTTCTTCTTCAACAATGGAGTTGCAGCAGAACCCAGTTTTTCTCCCTCTGTAAAAAGAAGTGAGGAGGCATTAAATTTTTCATCAACTTTTTCAGTTTCTCACTCTAAGAAGTGTGTGCATTTAGTTTTTTTCATCAACTTCTTTTGCTCACGGACATATGGGTGAAGCTTCACGTGAAATCAGCTCAGAGCAATATATTTTTTTAATGGTTTCTCAAGACAGACAATGATTCGTGCGTATAAAATAATTTCTGCTCAAACTTCTATGCTAGTACAAGACATTATACGAACACAACATCGGCTGCTAAAAACATTTCTTTTTTAGGACTCCAACCCAAAGCATTGGATCCATCCCATCCCATGCTTACCAAACAATCAATATAGTATAGAACAAAAATTTGCAGCCATGCTAGAATGAATCTGGTATTTCTGTTCTTGGAGAAAAATGTATTTAAGGAAATCGAGAATGCAAATACAAAGACGTGTAATTCCTTTTCGGAATCAATCAGTTCCAAATTGAAATGCAGAAACTTTTGGAATTTTAATTTATTGTCATGTTCCATGAAATCAATCTAGTACCCCCCCTAACTCCGCACACAGAATTCATTCGATAAGATTAAGTAAATCGATTTTTTAGTACATTTGATAAAAAATAATTAAACGTGTGTTTGAAAATCGTGGATCTCATAAAATATGTGATTAAAATTAAACGGTCACTTTGACTCAATTTTTAATTTAATTTTTTAGCTCAAACAAACATGAACTAAGTATCATATTGGATAAAGTTTTAACCCATTTTATGTTTCGTTTGCACTTTACCATTGACTAGAGGTTGGTTTTCGATGATACATAGGTCTGAATTTAGAATGAATTTATAAAATCTAATGATTGGGGGACAAAAAGGAAATATTTTAATTAATTCTTAGTCGTAAATAACGAAAAAATAATTAAGCATTGACTTCAATTAGTTGACTTGCACATTTACAAAATCACGGGACAGCGACCAAACATTCGTATGCTTTTTGAAACTTAAAATTCATTTCATTTAGAATATGGATACTATCAATGTCAAACATAACATGAAATCAATCTAGTACCCCCCCCTAACTCCGCACACAGAATTCATTCGATAAGATTAAGTAAATCGATTTTTTAGTACATTTGATAAAAAATAATGAAACGTGTGTTTGAAAATCGTGGATCTCATAAAATATGTAATTAAAATTAAACGGTCACTTTGACTCGATTTTTAATTTAATTTTTTAGCTCAAACAAATATGAACTAAGTATCATATTGGATAAAGTTTTAACCCATTTTCTGTTTCGTTTGCACTTTACCATTGACT
>CAIGRN010096324.1:0-13417 GCA_903798345.1 Fraxinus anomala
AACACCTGATTTTTTGTAATTTCCAAAAATTGTAAAAATTAGGTATTTGTTAATTCATTAAATATAATTTATTAATTAAATATATTAAACAATTCATGGTCACATATGCATATTTATAGGTCATATTTTATTAAATTAATGGGTCACAAATTATTTTTCGATTACAAATCAAAAAATTTATAAGTCGCAGATTTTCTTACGGTCACAGATTAAAATTTTCATAGGTCACAAATAAAAAAAATTAAGTCACAAGTCAAAAATCACAAATATTATGAGTCACGACTTATTAATCAGTCACAAATTATCAAATTTTTTAGGTCACACGTAATTTCATGGTCACAAATTATTTTTTTCATTGGCCACATATTATTTATTGGTCACAGATTAACTAATTTTATGGTTACAGTCAACCAAATATTGATGACCACCACCAACATTTGCGACCTTCGACAGCACCACCATCACCGCACCAGATCACCACAACTACCGCAAAACCACCATAATTGCCGCTGCCACCACAACATCACCACTACCAACAAAATCGTCACCACCAGATCCAACAAAAAAAAAATTATCAAACCCGCCACCACCTCCATCCCCGTCGCTACCACCATCCATGTCGCCGCCAACAACACAGACATCACCACACCACATAACAACCACCACAAACTCGCCACCACTTCCACCCCCATCGATGCCAACACCACTATAGACATCACTACCACATCACACCATCATCGTCGCCACCAGATCGCACCAACTGAAAGACATCACACCACCCCCATCGCCATATCCACCCCACAAAATCATCACCACACAAGACACCACCATTACCATCACACAAAACACCACCCAGATATGGTCACGATGCTTTGCCTGAGAAGAATCGCCGGAGTGGGTGGATCTACTTCACAAATATTGTTGCTTCTTCATGTCACATTGAACACAAGTCATTTCACAGCCGCAAATTGCAGCGATTCGGGCTCCTTCTAGCCGGCGAAGCTGCGGTTGTGTGTGTTTAGAGAGAGAAGTGGGTCAGTGATGGGGGAAGAGAGATGGTAGTGAGACGGGAGAGAGGTGAACGACAGTGTCGCGACTGCGCCGACTCTTCGCGACGCTGTCGTCACGCCATTCACAGAGGGAAGGGAATTGGAGAGATGGGGGGAAGGAGTAGTGTGTGTTAAAATTAGAGTTATTAATTAGGGTTTTAATATATATTACCTGATTTTTGAATAATTAAACTTTAGACCTGATTTTTGAAAATTAATCTTTAAACACCTCGATTTATGTAATTTCCACTAAATATCAATTCTAATGTTTGAAAGGTTTTATTTTAAGAATAATGTTATCCTATAGAGCACAATTAAGGCTCGTTTAACATGATTTTTGCTTTTAGTTTCTACTTTTATTTTTGCTTTCAGTAGAAGAGCTTTCTAAAAAAATTATCTTAATTTTATTTGAAAGATAATTTTTAAAAGAATTTTCTATTGTGAAAATACTTTCAGAGGAAGTCATATCGAATCAATTTTCTCTAAAAACTCTTCTAACTAAAAGAAGTATATTTGTAAAATTAGACAAACGGATCCAAAAATAATTTTCGAGTCTCAAAAACTCATTTTGACTTCTCAAACGTCATGCTAAACAAGCACTTAGTACTATAACATCAGTTTAAATGACATTATGTGATAGATTCAATGAAAAATAAAATTACGAGACATTTAATTTTACATCTCATTTAATGTAACTTAATATCATCTAAACTAGTGTTGTTTCTCTAGTTTTTTATATAGCGAGCATCCAATAGAAGGCTCGCACGACAGGCTGTTAGTTTAGTGGTTGAGAACGTCTCCGATAATTGCATCATTTTTATCTGGGAGAGTTTTCAACCACATGAATAGTTCAATGTGTTCATTTGTGTATGATTCTGAGATGTAGATCATTTAAGACACATTAGCATGGTGTACTCCTATTTGAATTGGGATTTAAAACACCAATGATATTAAATAATATTTCTCTTATTTAAAGTTTAAACCTTGTTTATTAAGGATTAAAGTCAAGTCAAATTCAACATTTAATTTTAACCACATATTTCATGAGATCCACAAATTTTTCACCACATATTTGATCAACTTTTTATCAAAATTTACTAAAAATCTTATTTTAATCCGCACCAAACAAGAGCTAAATCTCTGAGTCTACACTCAAAAAATTTATTCAAATTAGAAATCTGGTTTCTTCAACCAAACATTGACATTATTTGTCCAAAAAGTTTTTATTATTCCTCTGTATCGTGAAAACTAAACAAACGATTGGCTATTTGTTAAGTGCGTATAACTAACAAGATGTAACAAAACAAAGACTTTGTTCCTAGTCATCGACGTTACTTCCTTCCAAATACTAAAAACCAACATCTCACTCCCAACACATGATCTTATTCATGATGGACGCTATGATGTTCACACGGGCTTCACCGTCTCGTTTTACTTCCTTGCCTCTTCGTCCGCACTTTCTCTTCGTGTCCTAGAGAAGACGATGACTACCTTGTTTATGAGGTGATGATATTCAGGTAAAAGAGATGATTTTTTCATTTTTTTTTTTTTGCTGAGTATCAGATTATATACTATCGGATATGATTAAAAAAAAAAAAAAATTTAATGTAAATTGAACGCCGGTGTGTGATACTAGTATTAGTATAAATACCTGTTCTCGCCAACTAGTCTATACTTTGTATTTATATTAGGGAAATTTGCATCATGGATTTTGATTTTGGTTCGGATTTGGATTTTGGTATTGGCGAGGGATAGGTAAGGAAGATGAAGAAACATTTGTCTTTTGGTCAACTAACGAATTTTTGGACAAAAACCTTTGTAGACGTCCTTCTACCTTTCATTTTTCAAAGGTATAGGATGTATCTGTTATGGCTTAGAGGTTTAGAATCGCACTGCACTGCACTTTTTTAAAAGGTTTGGAACTTTCGTCGAAAATTTTACTTGATGTTGCGTGGAAAAATTGATGAATAAACGGAGGAAATCAGGAATGGCGGGGTACATGGTGGTGTCAATATCAATAAATTTGAAGATCATTTGTTATTTACGTACAAGATACAGATGAATCTGCTGGCATCGAGGGGGTGAGCACTTGGAAGTCCATGCTTTTGTGTCGGTATAAATATATAATTTCATTTTGGTCCACGCTACTGGTGATGTAGATATATTAAATAAAATAAATCGTAATTATAATCTATTGTAGACTCTCACAGCTATTGGCTTGTGAGAGTTGTCCCAACGAAATTGAGGAAAAAAAAAAAAATCATTTAATAAGATTTGACAAAAAATTGTTTAAAGTATTACAAATATCTCCTATCAAAATTTGGGACCGCCTATAAAGAAACATATATGAAGTTCAATGATATTATCATATACTATAATAAATTAAGTTTAAATATGTTGTAATATTTTGGCAAGTACTTTTGTAAAATTTGCTTGAAAGTAGGACTGTCAATTGATTGAATTTTGATCTGAGTTCGATAAAATTAATGGGGGTGGATTTAGGATCTTAATCCGATAACCCGATCAGAATCCGAATTCGATAATCTTTTTAACTAAATAGATCAATCCAATTTGATAGCAATCCAATCCGATTTGTTATAAATGATTGAGTCGATAAAATAATTTTATGACATGTTATATGTCACTAAAATAAATAAATTTAGAATTAAAAAGTCATCAAATTCAAAACATAAAAATTTTGAAAATTTTATAATTATTAAACCAGTTTAAGAATTGAAAAAATTGGGAAAAAAAATTTGATTCCAATATTGATTTTTTCCTATTTCTTTAATTTCAGATCGGATATCCGATAACATAGCAAATCGGATATGAATTTAACAATCAAATACCCGTTGAATTATCGAATCAGATCAGATATAAGCAGATTCGGTCCATATCTAATCCATTTACGGCCCTACTTGAAAGAGCTAGTTTCACTTCGTTTATATATGAAGCATTGCGATATATTTTCTCAAACCAAAATTGACCTGTTAAAGTTGTTATAAGTTGCCAATTTTGACTCTTTTTCTTTCAACTAGTTCTTGTTCAGTTACGGCAAATTCTGGTTATATGATAGTTGATCATTATCCTGCTTTTACGAGATTAATGCACCTCTATTAAGGCTATGGTGAATCATTCTTTACAAATAGAATCGACAAGCATTGCATGGCAGGAGGGACATTCTTTAAGTGTGGATTAAAGATTAAAAATTTGAGATTTTCGTTATGGAAATACTTAATTTTGATCATTTAATTTTCATTGAAATCTCAATTCGGATTTGTACCGTGTTAACATCTTAACTCTCGAACTTCATGCTCCTTTTAGGAGGAAAATGACACATTTCTTGGAAAAACGAGTTCGAGTTATCGATTCTACGAGAAATGATTACTTAATTATAGGTAAATTTAATTTTAACATATATTTTTGAAAAATTTTAAGCTATTATCATTTGAAAAATTCAAATGGATTATGTTTCTTTTGTTCACTTGTGGTACATATTTTTTTAATGAATAATAGGTCGACGTCATTTTTATGAGTTTAATGGTCAAAATTCGACCACATCAAAGTCAGTGAGTAATGCAAGATATTTTTCGTAGTTTAGTGAACAGTCGAAGACCTTTTTTCAAAATTTAATGAGCAATCAAAGATGTGCCAATTTGTTAACGACGCGACGAGGCGTCACACATTCATTCCATTAGCCACGTCACTAATTTCGTTAAAAACTTGGGACTGATGTTACGGTAGTGAGTAACATCTTATTAATAAGTTTACTGACCAAAACTCGACATTTTAAATTTCAATGAGAAATCGAAGATAGACATAAATTCAGTGAACACTGAAACAATTAACTCGCCAAATGGTATATTGATAATGATAGCTTAACTTAAGAATGAAGCATTAAACATTGACTATAACTCCTCTTATTCAAGAGCACTTAAGTGGAGCATGGAAGAGTATCATACATGCAAGTTTCCATATGCTTAGAAAGTAGAATATTCCCACCATCCCAATTCTCAACAAATCCCCAATATAAAAAGATTTTTAGCATTTACTCGGTCTACAAAGATATACGTACGATCAAATTTGACAATTTTAATATAAAATAAATTCTTCCATCACTTTTTGAGTTTCAATGTTTTCCTAGATTTCAGTGTCCCACACGGTGTGATTTTGTCAACTTCAACCCCCTTCCTAGAAAATACATATATTAATCAATCATACGTACAATTTTTATTAAGGTCCTGTTTGATCAATATTTTTATTTTCATTTTTAATTACACATTCTTCAATAAAATAATATTTTTCATCACATCAATAATTTTTCCTTCTTTTTCAATCACACATTCTCCATCAATTTACTATTCCAAAATACATTTTTTTAAAACACACCCTTAGCCTTTGTTTAGCTCCGTTATTTCAAATTTTAATGAGTGAAATAATATTTTTTTTAAGAATGAATTGATTGAAAAAGAGAAAAATTTCGATTTAAGTATAACATTATTTCATGGAAGATTGTGTGTTGAAAATAGGAGAGAAAAAAATAAAAATTAATTTAATGGGGTCAAATGAAAGCTTAATTTTAACCACACATTATTCAATAAAATAATATTACACGTAAATTAAAAAAATATATTATTTTTTAACTACATATTTTTCAAAAAATCACAATTTCAAAATATATTTTCCCCAAAAATAGATTTTTGGAACCCAAATAGGGGCTTAATGAGAAGTTTCCTTTTTACTTATTCTATAATTAATTTTAAANAAACCTTTACAATGCAAATTGTACGAGTCTGAAGACTCCAATGGTCTATGCGCTGAAACAAAGAATTACATTAAACTATATATATGAATTTGTCATTTTCTTCTTGAATGCCTGATCAATACCACCATCGGGCCAGCTGGAATTTTTTTTTGGGTATAAGCTAACTTTCTTCAAAAGTTAAAATTCTGAATTTTTATTAGTTAATTTCACATAATAATAATAATGCATTTTCGTTGGGGTGCATTCTCATCATCATCATCTTCTTCTTCTTCTTCATCCCCTACAAATCCTCCATTGAAGGGCAAAAGCAAAAGCTCTAATGATATTTTCAAGAATTCGAGTTGTAAAAATAATGAACAAGGGAGAAAGTTAACTAGGCAGAGGAAGTTAAGGCACGCAACTGATGATGAATTAGGATTGCGGCCTGGTGTTTTTAATGAGAGGTCACAGTCGTGTCCCGTGTCACCGGACTCGGGTTCTGCTTGGGGGCCGGCATCGGATCCTCGTACGCCCCGCCGTTCCGATGTCGGCCATTGGTCAAAGTCGGCGGTGCCGCAACCGCTGCCGCTGCCGGCATCGAATTCTCAGCCTAAGCAGATTGATAATTTGCATGGTCAAAGAAGAGGGGATTCGGGTCATTCAAGCTCTGCAATTGAAAGGTTTGACCATTTCCTTTACTTGAAAAGAACTGATTTTTTTGGCTGGTTAATTTAAGTCCAGTGATTCGATATATGAAATCTTTGATTATTAGTATTATCCGAGACACCAGATTTTGATTAAAGATACAGAATAAATTGATCTATTTACATATCTGTCTTTTCTGCCAAATAGTATAAAATAATAAAAAAATCTACCTTTAATTTGAAATAAATTGTCTCAAAACTGAACACTTTAGGAGCTTTTAGATTTAGAATTGATTCTTTCTTTCTGTGTTTGCGAAAGTTGTGGCTAAGATTGTGTTTACTTATTAGTTGATTGTTCGAAGATAAATTTTGTCTATCATGTTCAACTTGCAGCAGTTCTTCTCGTCAAAATTTGGGGAAGACAAAAGATAATATGGCCAGAAGATCATCTGCGTCTCCAACTTGTCGCTACAGAAAATTCCCTCGAGAGCTAAATGTTGACACTGCACAAAACAACTTTCAGCTGCATTTTCCTACGTTTAGTGCTCCGAGCAGTGGTTGCTCAAGTCCCATCCTTGGCCCACAAAGATTTAGTACTGTAGATCTTTCCCACGTCTCAGTATTTGCTTTGGAGTCTTCCCCTTCAGATAGAATAACAAAATCTTGGCAAAATCATAATGGAAATTTGGTGCATTTGCACAATAAATCTTTCCCCGAAAGTTGGCCTGATGGTAATAATGCGCATGTCCACCCATTACCGCTTCCCCCAGAAGTTTCAAGGCCGTCACCTACTGCTTCTCAAAATTCGGATAAATCAGATGTTTTGTCGGTTAAAGGTCAGTGGAGGAAAGGAAAACTCATAGGACGTGGTACTTATGGAAGTGTTTATGTTGCAACTCATCGGTATGTAAACTAACCAAGGATTTCTTGCTATTTTGTGCTGCTGAAAGAAGCCTTAACATTTTTTCTTCCTGTCAGTGAAACTGGCGCAATGTGTGCTATGAAAGAAGTTGAAATGATTCTTGATGACCCTAAATATGCAGAATGCGTAAAACAGTTGGAGCAGGTTTTCCTCTAAAATCCTTCTTATGCTATTATATGTTTGATTCTACGTCGTACTCCATTTTTTTGTTATTCAGCTATGTTGGCAAGTGAAAGTGGATACTGAAGTGGAAGATCTCAGAAACGACATCACATTGTTACCATTTAACAGAAGATTACGTTATGCATATACCACTTTTATTGTGCAGTTGTTTTTAATTATATGAAAGAGCCCATGTTTGGTTAGTTAAAAATTAGGAGTGCGTTTGGTTTGCCGTTTTGAGGCCATTTTTAGTTTTCTAAAACACTCAAAACGTGTTTGGTATGTTATTTTCAAAAATGTGTTTTCAAAAACAGGAAAAATTTTGCAACATAAAACTCAAATTTTTTTTTTTTAACGTTTTGAGTGTTTTCAATGAAAATACTCAAGAAACTCAAAACAAGGAACCCATAAAACTAAATAATCACATATAAAAATACAACTGAAACGTTTTACTAAATAATAAAATTAATTGAAAAAAATAAAACTAAATAATCACATATAAGCATACAATTGATACGTTTTACTAAAAAAATTAATTGAAAAAAAAAATGTCATAAAACTATTTCTAAAATTTTTAAACCAAACGTGTTTTCTAGTTTTTTGTTTTGAGAAACAGTTTTTCGAAATAATAAACCATACACATTTTCTATAATCTTAAAATAATCCCTCAAAATAGAAAATAAAAAAAATGAATTCAAAACTGAAAACAAAAAACATAAATGCAAACCAAACACACGGTTTTTATTAGATTTTGATAAAAAATGATGAAATGTGTGGTTGAAAAATTGATAAAAGTTGTGGGTTCCATGAAATGTGTGATTGAAAATGAGTTTGAGTAAAAAATGAATTTTAGAAAATGGTGACCAAACAGGGCCTTGATAGTCATTTCAAATAACGTGGTTGTGTCTTTCTCTCGGCGTATCAAGCATGAACTGGATTTACTGTAGTTTTATGTCCCTATTTATATGTACTTGATTTTTTTTCTTTTTTAAAAAACTTCAGCCATCTTTCACTTTTGCTTAGTTAATTTAAGACTGTTCAAAAATTTTGGCGTTGGAGAAGGAAAACTGAGCTTTCCATAGAGCAATATGAGATCCAAAAGACTTCCATCTATGGAATCTTTGGGCAGTTCGTTCAGTCTGCTAATTGCTGATGAGTAGCAGAACTCATTGTTGTAAAGAAATTGAAATTTCTGAAGTTTTTAATGAAAATAACTGAATTTGCTTGTTGTCACCAAAGTGTTGTTTCACTTTGCGGACTTCACATCTCAATCTTGTAGACTGCGGGAAATATGGAAACTTGTGAATTATTCTGCATTAAGCAAACATCTGATTTTGTTTGCCTTTTCATATCAGGAGATCCGATTTCTCGAGGACTTGAATCATCCAAACATTGTACAATATTATGGGTGTGAACAAGTATGCTTCATTTCATGTTTAGCTTCCATTGGCATTTTTTCTTTCTATTATTAGTATCACTGAGATACTAATTATTGGCCTGGTTATAGACTCTCACGAATATATTGATGGACAAAATATTAATTTGTCATAGATTGAGGATCGTTTTTGCATATATTTGGAGTATGTTCACCCAGGGTCCATAAACAAGTATATTAGTGAACATTGTGGAGCTATGACAGAGTGCATAGTTCGCAATTTCACTCGTCACATTCTGTCGGGGTTGGCTTACTTGCACAGCACCCAGACAATACACAGGTAAAAATCGTGCCTGGTTAGAAGAGATTACCTAAACTTCCCTTTGCATATCAGACTTATTTTATATTACATATAAAGCAGTGTTCTATTAATTGATAAAAATATGAACAACTGAAAATCTTGGTGCTCTTTAGACTTCTCATTTGATAGCGTATAGAACAGAGTTTGAAATAGCTGATCGACGTATTGTTCTAATTGATCAATTATAAAGTTCCATCTACATATAAAGTTTTTGTGATTCGTTATAAAACAGGGACATCAAAGGAGCGAATTTACTTGTCAATGCTTCTGGTGTTGTCAAGCTTGCTGACTTTGGATTGGCAAAACATGTGAGTTTCAAAACTGACTATACAAATACATTATGTGGATCTTGTTTATCTTTTTCCTGACAGTTTAAACCTAGTTAGTTCTTCTTCAACTTTTAGCTCTAGTCTCAGTGCACTCCAACCTTTCTGTTCTGATTTTATTGAAGCATAAATTTCTGTCTTCAGTAGAACGAAATCCATTTCAGAATTCAATGCGTTATTAATATCTTTAAGTAAATTGCGCTTGCATTTGAGATGAAGTTCTTATAAATGGAATTTGATGCTAAAGGTCTTGGCTTTGTCTATGAGATTTGGATGATAGACCACCTTAATGAATCTCGTTTGGAGTTATTCTGGCTGTCTTCATATTGAATATACTAATCCTGTTTTCCACCTTTTCTTTTCTAGCTCAATGGAAATGGTATCGATCTTTCATTGAAGGGCACTCCTCATTGGATGGCTCCAGAGGTATCTCAGTTGGAGTTCTCTTCTTTCCTACTAGCCGGCCTTGGATAACTTGTATTTGTCAAGTATTTATTCTTTTAATTTGTTCAGGTACTGCAGGCTGTGATGCGGAATGATGCTAAACCAGAGCTGGCCTTTGGTGTTGACATATGGAGCGTGGGTTGTACGGTTGTCGAGATGCTCACCGGGAAACCTCCTTGGAGTGAGCTTAATGGGGTAAGTGTATTAATTAACTTCATGTACTCCTAATGCATTTCTGCTAAAGTTTATCAGTTGCCCCCAACTTTACCTTCTTGTAATGCACTCACTTCAATGTTTTCCTTTTTTTCTGATTTTGAGAATTACTATGGAATGAGTCCCAAAATGAGAGTTACATGTAATAAGAAATCGATTGTTGGAGACTCAATGGAATGCTTTATTTTCCTTGCATTTAAATGTCAAACAAAGTGATGTTTATGACTATTTGATCAACCTCTTTCCATTTGACATTAGGTGCAAGCCATGTTCAATGTATTGAACAAATCTCCACCCATACCAGAAACATTGTCTAATGAAGGGAAGGATTTCCTCAGACGGTGCTTTCAGAGAAGACCTGCAGATCGACCTTCAGCTATTAAGTTGCTTGAACACCCTTTTTTACAAAGTTCACAAGATCAAAAATTTGGAGGCTTTGTGCAAGAATTTTCTAGAATGAAATTACTCGTGAGTATCGATTGGCACTAGCTCACGTTACCTTTTGTTTCTCAGTCACATTTGTTCCTGGTGACTGCAAAAGAAGTGGTTATGTCTTATATGAACTTTTAGTTATTTAAAATGTTAACATGTTAGCTCGTAGTCCATTCTATTTCAGTTCAACGAGAATCCAAAAAAACAACTATTTTTGTTTTTCAGGATGCACCACAATTCCCAAGTGACCGAACTAGAGGAAAAAAGGACGTGATGCCAGATTCGTCAGGTTTGAGGATCCAGCATGGAAAACTTCCACTAAATGCGTAAGTCCTCATTTTCCTTCCCCATCCCGCCCTTTTATTTTGATTATTGTAGTACATGCTAGACATCTTACCAAAACTAGTGCTCGACTAAATTGGTTGTCTGTTTCCAAATACATTTTCAGTTCAAGTGAAACAAGTCCACAATCTTATCCGGAATCATCATGCCCTGGGATAAAATTTCATCATTCTCCTCGTTCTACACTTGAAGTCCTTACTTCTGTAGCTTCACCTAATCGTGGCTCATATAATACTAGCCCTTCAAATGTTCCAAATAGTTTGTTCTCAGGAACTGGAACAAACAGTCCTTGTACCGTGTTGAGGACTCATGGACGCAACTTCCCATTCGTGTAAGACTATGGGAAGGATATAAACTTAGAAGTCTGTTGTACAGTCAGGAATATATGACTATTTATTTTTTAGTTTGCTTCGAGTTCTATTCATTAAGTCGCTTCCGCATTTGTGGGATCTTATTCTGTGTAATTTTGCTGCAGACCCCATAAAGATCTTTCACCTCTTTAGGATCACTTGTGGATTTTTTTTCACCTTTTAGCTCTGGGAGAATGTCTGACAAGAAAAACTATAACTTGATCGTAGATATGATCAAGAGACTCGTTATACAATTTAGTTGATCATGTGAATATTGAAGTTTCTGACTGCAATGAACCATTTATGCAGGAAATTCCTAGTCTTGATTTGCAGTTTCATATGCTGTTCTTATTTGTTGGTCTGTCCTTGTGCATAGTGATGGATATAGGATATTGAGTGAGCACGGATAGTCGTTGACCGTCAATCGCAATAAAATATTAAAAATTAAATATATTAATTACTTTGTTAAAATTGAAGATATATAATTTTGTTATATTTATTGTCCTTGTTCACCAAATGACTTTGGGGTCAAGTTTTGCGTAATTCAAAAGAAGAGCAAAGATTCGAAACTTCCAATTGTATTAAAACTTCTAAAACTGAACATATAATATTCTATTACATTTAGCTCCTATTTGGTAGAGATTAAAATTATATTTTTAGTAAGTTTTAATAAAAGTTGATTAAATGTGTGGTTGAAAAGTTGTGGATCTCACAAAATGTATAGTTAAAAATTAATTGTTGACTTTGACTTGAAATTTTAATTGCATTTTAATCCAAACAAAACAAGGGTTTAGTGTCAAAATTCATCAAATGCCATGATGGTCAAGCTTTCCATAATCTAACGGAGAGCACACAAGATCGAATCTTCCCTATCGCATTAGTAATTTTTAGTATTGGTAAAAAAAATGTTGAGAATAATTGCAGAATAAATTGCTTTGGTAGAGATTCGATCTAGACTTCAAATTTGAAAATGGATGCTATAACATACTAAACTACAACAGATGTTTGAAAACAAAAGGAATTACTAGATATATTATCCAAAATATTTATCTATTGTCACAAAAAAAAAAAAAAATTGTTTTCGTGGATCCGAAACGCTCGATTGTCGGTGCTCGTCGAGTATTGAATCCACCACATCTTGTGCAATGCTTTCTTTGGAACCAAAGCCAGAGTTTGTAATTAAACAATAGCAGCGTCCTTGTGTTGTCTGTAGTTATGATTTGATGTTATATTGGACTCTTGCAAATTGTCTTCAAGTCCAAAACATTCTTGAACTCGATTGTTATTAACACCTGGGTGATTATATTTGTAGAGCTCTCGACATCTCCAATATGCTAAATTAGGTTGTGTTTGACACCCATGTTGGAGAATTTGATTTGGAATAGTGATTGATGAAAGAATATGTGGTTATAAAGTAAGAAAAATCTTAGGGTTTATGTGTAATATTATTTTATTGATAGAATGTGTGGTTGAAATGAAAAAAGAGAGAGAGAGGAAAAAAAAAATGAATGATAAAAAAATGAATGTCAAACAAGGGCTTAATATATTTTCTTCGATAATTTTTTTGCCTATGCTTTGTCCTTGTATGAGAGTTTTGGTTCACTGCCAAATGAATCACGTTTAAACTATTATAATGCAATTTGACTAGTGCTCTACAGCATCTCCAAATTTTCAAAATTAGACGGAAATCGTCAATAAGAACCAATTTGCACCAAAAATGACATAGAGTATCTCCAATAAACTTTCTATTTTTAAAAAGCAAATTCTATTATCTGAAGAGTATCTATAAATTTAGAGAATTCAAATTTAAAGTACTTCAATAAACTCTTTATATGTAATACTGGGTTTGGCTCTCCAAATTTAGAGAGTCAAATTCACTCTCTAAATTAAAATGTTAAGAGTATCTCTAAGAGATTTTCTATTTTTAAAAAGAATATTCTATCATTTGGAGAGCATATATAAATTTAGAGAGTTAAAATTTTAAAATAGTTCAACAAATTCTTTATATTTAATACTTAATTTTACTACTCAAAAAAAATTTATTATTTTTCTT
>CAIGRN010096335.1:0-12169 GCA_903798345.1 Fraxinus anomala
GTTATATGTTCGCATCCAGCATAGAAATATAGTGGGGTTATATATAAAAGTATGTTTGACATTACTCGAGAAAGATTGTTAAATAAAGAGGAACATTGATTCGTCAAAATTCAATCGTATTCTCAATGTGTAAAACTAAGGTTAAAATTGATTATTGCATGGGAATTCGGGATCTTAGTATATTTTGTCATTTATTAAAACACATTAACTTGCTTTCAACATAATTTGCATTTAATTTAGTTAATTCATTCATAATTGCATAAGTAGGTTAAGTTAGATATAATTCAGTTATAAACACATCATATTATCCTTGTTTCGGTTACGGTCGGGAATATTTAAAATTGAACTATTCAATCTCTATAGGACGATACTTGGACTCAAATCCACTTTATTACTTATTAACGAACCGTACATTTGCGGTGATTTTAATTTGAAATATATTTTCGTGAACATCTTGTATGATCTCATTATTTTCAAATACATTTTTTTCTCTTATTTTTAACCACACATTTTTCAATAAAATAACATTATACGCAAATTCAAAATTTTTTCTTATTTTTTAACCACATATTCTCCATCAATCTACTATTCTAAAATACTTTCTTAGAATAAAAAGTGGCTCAAACTGGCAATAAGTAAAATTATGGTTCTAAAATTTAGTTATCATTAACTATATCATTAAGAATGTTCTTAAGGTGTGTTTGAACCACATTATTTTGGAATAGTAGATTGATGGAGAATGTGTGATTGAAAAAAAAAAAAAGTTATTGATGTGATGGAAAATATTATTTTATTGAAGAATATATGGTTAAAAATGAGTAAAAGAATGAAAATGAAAATTTTATATGGCTCAAATAAGGGCTTAAAAGATCATGTGTTAATTATATATAAATATATATTTTTTATACTTTAAAAACTATATTATCAAATTATATAAATTTAGTAAGAAAACATGAATTTGAATGTTAACTAACATTTTTAACTGATATTAAAATCACATAATTGGGAGAGAGAAAATCAGATTATTAACAATCAGATTAAGTGTTTTCGTTCTTATATTATATAAGTACTATTCACTTACAAATAACTCATTTATATTTATTTATAATTTAAATAATTTATAAACAACTCCCAAACATACTTTAAATCTTCTAAAGTTACTAGTCTACATTGCATAGTTTTTTTTTTTTTTTTTTGCAAACTCCCACCAAAATTTCGAAAATGTTACAATGTTGTTTTACTAATATAATTACAAAATAATTATCTCAGCACCTTTTTCACGTTGCGATATTTTCGTGTAGAATTGGTTAATTAAGACTGTCTTAATGGAATGATTAAGTCCCAACAAATAAAACTATGAACCATAAAAGAAAAGGCATAAATCCATGACAGTGGTTAATGATAGAACATATACAGAGTGAAATTATAAAAAAAAAAACCTTATATTTCCACTATATAAAGTTGTTCATATTTACAATGATAAAATAACAACATATCTATGTTCCTTTACGGACATTTTCCCATATATTTTCCCAAAGAAGGCTAAAATTTCAAGCTTTTAATGTTCTAGGAACTCTAATTTGTTTTTCTCGCTCTTCTTTAGAGTTTTTTATGTTGAAATTTTTATATTAACAATTAAATCACGATCTATATTTGTATAGTCTAGACTCCACGATTAATTATCTCCATATACCGGTTGAGTGATTCTTGCCTTTGCAACCTCATTTCCTCGTTAAATTTCTTGATGAATGCCTCGACTCTACAATTCAACTCATCTTGACTTGATGACAACTCCCTTGAAATCTTAGAATTTGAAGACAATCTTGATGGAGCTTCGAACGAGGACTCATAGTTCACATGATTCTTGAAGGTCTTCGATTTTGGTACATGATTCGGTGGACTCGTAGTCAAATGATGCCCATTGTGTTGCAACGTATCTGACTTATTAAGATGCTTTGTGGGTGGCGCTTGACTTGCTTCCGTTATTATCTTCCAAGTATTCTCTAATGTCTCTAGCTTTTTCGGTCTCGTCACTCTCGACACCTTTGCGCCTGAAAAATACAATTGACCTTTTTAACCTTTTAGAAATCATATTTATTCAAAATTCCAAATGAGAAATGAGCAGCTCATAAAGAAAATGCATATAAAAAAAATGATTAGCCAAAAAAATAATAGTCAAATAATTGTGGAAAGTGTTAAAGGATAAAATTTTATATCGAATAAAGTTTAAAATATAGATCAATTTATAAGAGTTTGAACTACTTCTCTTGATAAAGGATAAAATCTCAAATCTTAACATGGTACCAGAGTCCATTAAACTCCAACGAGCGATTCGATCCTTCCTATTAAGACTAAAAAAAATTGAGCACACGAATTTCAATATTGATCTTTTCAAATGAACCGTCATCTTGTAAGGGCATGTTAACGATGAAAATATAGATCAATTTATAAAAATTTGAACTACTCATTTTAATAAAGTTGATATTTTTAATATGAAATCTCAAATCAAAACAGAAGGAATGTATAAAATGCTAAAAATCTAATGCTTAATATGAATACCTTTAGAATTGGTCCGGCGACGATATGTTGAAGGAACCAAACGTTTCTCCCCCACCGGCGGTAGAAACTCCGATTGAACGTCTGGAGAATTTATCCTATGTCGCGGAGTGCACGTAGAACTCGAGGTAACGAACTTATCTTCACAAAAAAGTTCAGTATCAGTTTCAATTTCTTCTTCAGTTTGGTCGATATCGACTTTTGTGCCATTTACTGGCACCGCCTTCACCTCCACGATCCTATTCTCACTCTCGTACTCCAGCAATGGGGATTCATCTACAGCGCTAATCTCCGGCTGAACTGGAAAGGAGGCAAAATCTAACGGCGGAGGTGTTTTGATTGAAATTAACCGCTTAGTTGGAATGGAAGGTGAGGATGTAGTTTGGTGAAAGCGCGAGGTGGCGACTACGGTGATGATGATGCAGTTCATAATAATGTATATATAAGGAGGTTTCGTCCATGGCAGAATTATAGAGCAAATCACTGGTAATTGATTAAACACGAAATGAACAATGAACAGAGTCGAGAATTTGATCGCCAGGGCTAAGGAAACAATTCCAAATGATATTAAAATCAATTTCATGGATGAAATCCAAGTTCTTGTTGATGATCTCATTTCATTCAATCCTACGGTTAAAGATTGAGATTGTCGTGTGTGCGTGCTAAGAATGCCACCAGAAAAAGTGAAGAAGGAAGTTTGGGTGAAGAAAGGTGAATAGGGTGAGTTTATATAGGCAGAATTGGAAGGTGCGATGTGATCTTGCGTGAAATCTCGGCCGTTGAATTGGTCTTAGGTTTGTAGAGTAAAGAAGTGATGTGGCCTATACTGGTTGGCCCACGTTTGAATTAAAAATGTGATCGAAATTTCGTGTGACGTTTGTGAAAATGAGCTCATCACTTATTTACTATTATTAGATAATCCATTTTCCAACTAGAGTTTTAATTGCATTTATGGCGTGAGGACTCGAGTCCCAATCCATGCTCCATGTATGGCGGAGGATTGATTATTGAATAAAATAACTTCGTGCTTATCCTTTAATTTATAGCTTCATTTTATTTTCCTTTTTGCAAATTCTAACTTTTTATTGAATTCACGACTTTTATACCTCTCATCCCTCGAAATATCATATGTGAAAAGGTGACAATTTCATTGACTTTTAAGAGCTTTAATAATATAACCTTCTAATTGTTAAGAGATAAAATTTTATATCGAATAAAGATGAAAACGTAAACCAATTTATAAGGATTTGAGTTACTCCTCTTAATAAGATTAGTCTTTTAAAATAGAACTTCAAATCTTAACACTAATTTTATTGGGTTGAAAAAAATGTGTATGGGTAGCTCATCACACAGCATTTGAGAAATGCTCGATAAATTAATTGAGAGTAGGGATAGGACTTGGGGGAAGTCGCTAGCCGATTGGCTTGTCTTGCGCGCAAGAGTGGATGGCTCTATTTGTCTCGAAGACGAGGCGTGGGATAATTCGAACCCAAAAAATCTCATGTGAGTTACTGGTCGAGCCCTTTTTTTTTTTTTGGCTTGCAAGCCCTTTAAATGACTTACAGTTGGTGCTTATATGTGTGATCAAATCATATTCAGGTAGTCGTTTTGGTTGGCTCAATTTGAATTTGAATTAGAATTAGAATGTGATTATTATTTTTCAAAATACATAAATAAAATATGGATTTACCAAAAAAAAAAAAAAAAATCCATTCATGGGGAAAGGAGCACGCAATCTGACTTGGCTCGCCCTACCCTTTGGAGAGCCGATAGGATGAACCGAGGCCAAAAATTCCAAGCGAGCTAGCTCATGCCATGTTTGCTCCAAAGCGAGCACGAGCCGAGCCCAGTCGACCATTTTCTTTTGGATTTAGCAGCTGAAAAGATTTATTATTATTATTATTATTATTATTTATTGGTTGGGTTTATCTTATAATATAGACTGGTGTCCCCATCAGTGGAGCTTTAGCTCACAAAAGGGGCTACATAATTAATTTATATATTAATTAATTTCACAGCAATAAATTTTCTTTATTCTTATACCATTTTTTGTGCAAACTTTCAAACAAATATTTTATTGTACTGAACAAGAGTGTTTAATTTGCAACCTAATTTAATTAATGCTGATTAAATAACATTCAAAATAGATAAACTAACTAATTAATCTTTTTTTTTAAAAAAAATCCATATTATCGTACGTGTACGGTAATACCAGAATGTTAAATATTTATTCAAAAAAAGATACAGCTAATTATTGACAAACACTTATTCTCAATGACCTCAAATTAGTTAGTAATTGCATGAATAGAATAAAAAATTAAGGTCAAATACTGTATTTATATTAATTTCATCAAAAGCCTTGTGTTTCAACTTGCTATTTACCTATTATTGGGCCACGTGTTAATTGACTTAATTAATTTCAAATACTAATCAGTTAATTATCACTACCACCTTCAAACCCTATTTTATTTATCGCGATATATCTTCACACTAATTTAAATTAGAAACTTCTGCTAGTTAATCTATAACTAATTAGGTTGTGGTAAGAAGAACGAGAGTGTGACGACTCTTTTTATTTTCTTTCCTTTTTTCATGAAAAATTGGGTTGCTTCATAATTAGAGAATATTCGGATGTCGAACATGTTTAATAATAAAAAGAAGTAGTACGCGTGGAATGGAACAAGTGCATGTGCCGATTAATGAAGTTTGAAATTGTCAAACATGTTTAATGAAACTTGTCATCCATAATTATCTACTTGGTTCCGTACAATCCTAATCAAACAATTGAATAGAAATTTGAGATTCAAATAACAAATTAGAACAAATCTAGAAGAAAAAAGAAAAATCCATGGTAAGAGAAGCCCGTGTGATAATGAAACTTGACCTCTAGAATCTACAAATCTGAATGCATTTATGACAATATCTATAGGAGCCGCTAAGATTCGGATAAAACAAAGATTCCACACCCACTTTAGGGATAAGTATTGAGTAATGTTATAAGGCATGGCCCACCACACAAGAAGGCTTGGGACAAGTCGAGTGCGAGCCTTGCTCATTTAAAAAAGTTCGACTCACATGAGGAAGATTTGGTTCAACTCGACCCACAACTCATGTTGGAATGAGTCAGGTCAACTAGACTCGTGTTCGAGTCGAGCCAAGTCAACGAAAGATTTATCCTCTTGCGGACCCATCCAAATAACCCAATTTGAATATTCAATAATCTAATCCATTCTGCAGTCAAATGCTTGTAGGTTTAAGAATATATTTACGTGGTAATGGACGGTGGTCACACACCACAAGTCAATAAATGAGAACACACAGGGAAATTCCGCGTTTTGACTCATGTATGGTCTTTTTCCTGTTATACTCAATATCAGAGAGTAATATCAATTAAAATATATTAGTAAAAAGTTAATAAAATAAATAAATATTGGTTTTGAAAAATTAAAAGAAATATAAAGGTATTGTTTTCAAAATAAAGAAGAAGAAATGTAAAGATATTTAAATTAATATGAAAAATTAAATTAAATATTTTAGAGAGTGAATACAGTAAAAACCTTGAATAGTTTAAATTAATATCAATATAGTTGTACAGCATTTCGGTGAAGTTTCTAGTTAGAGGCGGTTAAGTTAGTTGGCCCGTCAGTTTCTCAAGAAATTGACACGTACGTATGCAAATGCTGAATCTTCGTACCTAGTTTCTTCTTAAAAGTATTCTCTGTACATTGTGTTATTAGATATTGAAATTATTTTTTCCCCGTGTTTGCAAAGTTGTTTGATATAAATTTTAACAGATGAAATTAATAAAAGTTGATGGATCCAACGAAGTGTGTGGTTATAAAATGAATAAAAGTTGAAGGTAAAATAAAATTTTGACTAATTTGATCATCTTTTTAGCACAGTGTCACGGATCCTGTTGGACAAGATTTGTTTGACATCCATTAATTTATGTTATGGTTTGTTACATAATCATTTTCTACTACACATTCACACAATATAAAGAAAAAACTCGTAATTTCATAAAATCGCAACCACGGAGTGCTCTATTTATACTCTTTGTGCCAACCATTGATCTCAGATCAAGATTAACAGTCCAGATCAACTAACAACTTAGCAAGTCTAAGAGGCGGCAATTAACTCTAAAATCGCACTTCGAAACGTGACTTCGTATATTTATTAGATCCAGGTTTGTGCTTCGTCATTTTGAAATTATCAGGAAACAAAAATATTATTGGACCAAGCCCAATTTTATCATTGCCCATATTAGTCTGGATTTGACATCATTGCCCAATAAAATTATTATTGATATTAAGAAGGTAAAGTGTAGACGTTATTTGCCTATGTAGCATTTTGAAGAGCTTACATGGACTATTATCCTAAGGCATTGAGTTTGTAAAGCAGTTTACAATTAATTCACATTAGTATTGGATGGTGAGACAAATTGGAAACTTGTGACAGAATTAACTTGACTGCAAACATATTAGAGACAATAGGAGTTACTTAAATTTTATTCTTCTGTCAATAGATGTGGTAATTTAATGTATATGTAGTTCTACCTTATGAGGACGGGAAATTTTGTGAGACATTCGACTTGAAGGCTCCTCGTTGGAGTTGTTGCGAATCTTATGAAAAAAACTCGAACATCGGGATTTGCTAGAGATTAGATATAATATTATCCGAGTCTTGAGCGATGAATTCTTCTTTGCTGCGAATCCATTGTGGATGTATAGTTTCACTCATTATGTCCATACTATTGGATGCAGGAGGAGTTCGATGCCAGACTTGTGCAAAGAAAAGTTACATTTTGATTGGGCTCATATTGCTTCTGTTTCATAAATTACGTATTGTTTCTTAGTCCCCAATGTGGTTTTTACTTTGCGTTCCTAGTGATTCGAGATATTTCACTTAAGAGAGACTTAAGTCGAATACTGATACAACTTAAGAAACTGCTCAATTTTGTTTATTAAGGTCGAGGGTATATATCATTTGCGTTTGTTTTTAGTTCAAATTACACTGCTGTTACTAATTATTGAGACAGCTTAGATATTTTATTTATTTTTCATTAAGCCCATGTTTGGTTTAGATTAAAAACAAATCAAAATCTCAAATCAAAGTCAATAATTAATTTTAACCACACGCTTCATCAACTTTTATCAAAATCTATTGAAAATCTAATTTTACCAAACAAGGGCTCAATAACATTACTTCATGGAAACTTGTTCGACTAGTACTGAACTGCATCTCACTGTGTGCAAAAGATTGTTTTTTTACTAGGCTTTTGGTAGAACTCTTGATCCTAACATGTCATGCTCTCTTTCAGAAGTAACATTTTTACGGAGTTTACATGGATTTATTATCCCAAGTATTGAGTTTGTAAAGTAGTTAACAATAAAATCCACACTACTTTTGGATACAGAGAAATCAGAATGGAAAGGGTGTGCCTATGAAGTTGACTTACAATTTGAAGATTAAGTCCTTTCTTGACTATGAGCTAATTCCATGACGGATCAAACTGAAACATAGGTGTTTGAGATATGATGCTCAAAGTCTGATCTTCTACAGCATATCATTCATTCTTTTTTCTGTAGTCTCAGTCTTGCTTCTACATCTCCACTGTAAGGTGAAACCTGGAATGCATACTGCTGGAAAACAGAAAAGAGAACCATTTCGACGCACAGTAGGACATTTTGAATAGCTTCCTCAACATGCTCGGTGTCCAACCAGAAATGGTGGGATCGAATGATGCCCATTGCAACGAGGATATCAAGCACTATTCCCTACGTCATAGGAATACAACTTTAGTAAACTAATGATGACAGTTATGCTTCTTATTCACACAAACATCGTCATTCTTGTGAGCTACTTTAAATGAACAAGTGGAAGGTACAAAAATAAACCCAACCAATTCACATATTTAGGCAGCAACTTTATATGAGCTAATTCAATTGAATTTTGAAACAGTGAAGTTAAAATTGAATTTCATGGTCATCTACAAAACTGATATTCAAAAAGTCCACTAGTCTACATAGAAAAGAACCCTCTAAAACTACTATAGTTTACCTATAACTAATAAGCCGTGTTCAATACACTCATTGTTTAGCAATGGTAACAATAAAAAAATATCAACAACAATAACCATAAATGTGTAGCAACAACATTAGCAAGTAACAACTATTTACTACTAATACACATGCATCATTTTCTTGAATAATAAGTGTTCTAAATCTTGGTAAACAGGCCGTATATATTAAGGTTTGTAATTCATTTTTTTATCTTTTCCCATGGACAATGGTAGAAAGCCATTATTGGCATGTGTGCATTGAAAATTAGTAAAAGGATTCATTTCAGGCGAACAAATACTCAAAACATATAAAGAGCACGGGCTATTTGCACGTTCACATTCCGTATTCAAACTAACATTTCCCACAATAATAATATGCGAAAAGAGCAAAGAGTGAAAACGAAAAAGCTTTACCTGCCAAAAACTGAAGAAAACGATCCCTTTAACGCAGAGAAACTTTGCCAGTGGCTTATGAGGTTTCAACTCTTTAGCAAAGACATGGTAGAAGATGACTAAGGAATACATAGCCAAAGCAAATGATAGGTTGAGAATGACTGTGAATGTCCAGCTGACCCAACTAGGATAGATCCCAAGAATTTGTAATGTTATCATCAAGATGGAGCATATGGGGCGGATAATCACAAATTGCCATGTCCAGTACTTTAGAAATCTGATTGTACGAATATCCAAATGTGTCTTGCTAGGCTGCATTTTAGCAAAACGACCTGTGTTAGACTCATAATCATACTCTCTACCAAATATCAAACATAATATGACATACTAGTTAATGGGAATAATAACAAAAATTCAGTAACTTTTCCTATTAGGTAATCTTGAGGAGCAGAAAATCACTAGCTTTTTTTCACTCTCCTCTTTCTGAGCATGACAGCAGAATACAAAGAAACCTCACTTGCCTTCTCCTACTTTGGCTTTCAAGATCAAATGGTATATTCCAACTATCCAACACAATTCAGAATACATGTGACAGTCAGCAGCACAGAAACAAAAACTGATGATTTCATAAAATGCTAACATTTATCTGTGGAAATTTTACAATTGTATGCTCCAATATAGAAGAAAAAGTCAACCTTCTTGCTCTATGAACGATAATGCTTATAAGCGTTCTTGTTTTATCTGTCTATAAACAAACTTCTCAAGAAAAGCAAATTAATAATAAAGAACAAAATCCTACCAGGAAAAGGGTCATCGGAAATGAATGGTTAATCTCCCTTCCTTTGATTTCATCCGGGACAATATTTCTGCTCATGGATATATTCAAATAGCTGTACATCAGTGACAAGAACTTAGCAATTACCTGTCCACACAACGAGAAACCCAAAAGAAAGCCCAAAAAAGGGGGGAAAAACAGAAAAGCACAAAATTTTAGCTTCTTGAAATGAACAAAAAAGACCACATAAACCTAGAACCAATTTAACATAATTAACCATAAAGAAGATAAGCAAAGAACCACATACCAAAGCCTCATAGCAATCCTTAACACAGTCCAAGAGCATGAAAAAGGGTTTACTACCGCGAATATCCGACAATCCCACAAATGAGTTAATAGCATACACAGGGGCCATCATGATAATTATAAGTATCGCTTTTTGCTCCTTTGGATTCTTCCAGTAAAACGTGTGTTGCGTCAAGAGTTGAAATGTGAAATGTAAAGATAACATCACACAGAACCCTGATCCTGCTAGTGTAATTTGCCCTCGATCCATCCTACTAAAATCNGTAATTTGCCCTCGATCCATCCTACCAAAATCCATAATAAATGCAACTAAATTTTGCTTAATCTGCAAAAGAGTGCTTGATGGTCAAATTAAGAATATCTCTTAGTACATGTAATCAAGGAAATAGAAAGAAGAAATCTTACTGGATTAGGATGTAGAATCCAGCAGCTTTGTCTATGACTCGTTAATGATTTCGACGACGCTGTCAATATAGAAATGAAAATAAAAAGTCAAAATTACCCTTTGAACAAGAAGCCTAAAAGCGTGTGCTTGCTCAAGCAAAAGCGGGATACAAATGTTGCTTGTCATAGCCGCCTTTGTCGTATGTTTTAAGCGTGTTAGTCTAAATTCTAATCACTAATGTTAAATTAATGATAAGGATGTCTAAAATAGTGAGTAATTTTATTTAGCTTGGTGTTAAAACATCAATTTGAATGATACTAATGTGATATTGAATGAGATATATAATTAAATAAATCACTTAATTTTAAATTTTATTAAACCTATGACTTAACACCATTTAGATTGGTGTTCTAGCGTCGATAATTTTCGATATCATTATTCTAAATAGTTGGCTCTCCAAATATACAATGTGCATTCTAACCAGTGTTTTAAAACGTATGTACATGCTTCGCATATACTCACATATGATCGAACTTTTTCGAAACGCCTCGCATATTAGGTATGCATGTTTAAATGCCAAAATATCCTTGTATTTGTGTTAAAAATTGTATCAAAATTAGTCTAACAAAACCAGCCCATTTTTATAGCTTAAAAAAAAAAATTTTGAGCTCAACAAACATCAAATCACCCAATTTCATGAATTATATACAGCAATATGTAGGATTTTGATATTTTAAAAAAAAAAATCATAACAAATTTTTCTTAAAGTTACAAACTATTTATGCTGAGCATGAGCCTCATCTTTCTTCGATCTTTCTCTAGTTTAATTAGTAAGTGATACTATTAATAAACAATTTTGGATTGTTAGTGGTTGTGATGACGAGGAGGTTAATAATAATATCCTATCATCTATAGAAGGTAATAGAAACTCTCTAGTTGAAATAAGGGTGTGATGAAGATGATTTTATATTTAATGATACAAATGATGACTTGGATGAAGAGGAATTTGAATTGAAAGAGTTAGAAAATATTTAGAAATTTTTTAAGCTGATTTTTTTGTCTAATCTAATTGTATAAATTGATTGTCAAGTAATTGCAATATTTATGATATTGAGTATTATGTTTTTATTAAAAATTCAAAGAATAATTATAAAATTCAAGTAATTGTATTGTTTATGATTTTGATCAATATATTATTTTTTTTAAGAAAAATTAAAGAACATGTATAAAGTTTAAAGAATGCATTATTTTATTTATTTATCAGTTTAGAATATTAAAAATTGGAAAACGTATAATTACGTATATGTTTCGCATAGGCACACATATTTTTATAATACTTGATGTTCGATGAAAACGTATTATCACGCATCACGCATTTTAGAATCTTGATTCTAATTGATTGCATTTTATAAGTTATAGATTTAATACTCAACTTTTAAAATTATTTAAATATATAATCAGAATTTATTGACCATTGACATAAAATAATATATTAAATAAAAGATGAATGGTCAAAATATATATTATTGTTAAAGTGTCAAGATTTTGCTATTAAAATTTAAATATTCCCTTGGATATAAATAAAATGCTTTAAAAAAAAAAAAAAACCAGAGTTTCCTAGTTATGCTTTAAGGAAGAGACGTGTTTCCACTTTCCAGAATCAAGGAAACACACATTCATTTATGTCAAATCA
>CAIGRN010096362.1:0-12100 GCA_903798345.1 Fraxinus anomala
ATGATGATACGAAAATTCAAATTATGATTATGATATGAGTACTATATGTGTAAGTTCAAAAGACCGGAGTTTAGGAGTACTACGCATGGGAATTATAGTCACAAAGTTCGAATTTTAATTCCACGTGTCTCCATATGTATGTTATGAATTTTCGTATTTAAATATGAGATGAAATTTGTTATTACTCATTTATTGAGATTTATGTCTCACACGTATATATTAAACCTTTTATAGGTAACTAAAAATGAAGAATAAATTATGTAGATTGTGTTTGCTTGGGTGAAAATGAAGAATAAATTATATAATTAAGGATTTTAATAATGTTCATTATATTTTTCTTAAAACTAATTTTAAATCCTCACATGTTAAGAAAATATTATCTTTTTTTTTCCTCTTTATTATGAAAATGCTCTTTTACGGTACATGTATAATGATTCCAAAGGTAAAATTTGAATCGTTACAATATGGTATCAGAGCGGTTCTACGTTTCTGTAGACTGAATTTTTTTTTAAAAAAAAAGTTTTTTTTTTTTTAGGAAAATAGTGTTCACTGTTCATAGAAATAATTAGAAAAAAAAAATAATATGATATATTTTTAGTTACAGAAATAGGTTTTTATATATAAAATAATTCAGATTAAAGTTTTATTATATCACCGCCACGCAATGCCAATTTCCAAGCTTTGATGCCCTCGAATAAGGTAGAAAGACGTGTAACTGCATTATTTAATGTTATTACTATATGATGACGACAATATTTAATCATGTTCACTATGCTTATCTATGTTTAGAGCATGTTAGTTTTTGAACATTTAACCATGTTCATGCACGATTATGTGAATGCATATGTATGAAATTATATTCAAATAAATTAGAATTTTGTTTAATTATGGAAATGTACTTATTTATATACAAGTTTCTCTTTATATGTGTCTAATTATGGAAACTTCCAAATTTTTGAAAGTGTAGATTTATGAAAGTTTAAATTTCGAAAAATCTCTAGTTATGAAAATGACAATTTTATGATAATGTGACTTTAGACTATTGGGTACGTTAGGGAATGTATCAACCTATGAGAATAGTCGACTTTAGAGAATTTCTTGATCAAATAATAGTCTAATTAAAAAGAGAGAATTATACGTCTAATACTTCTATTTCTTTACTTATAGTTCGAGTTTTCTTGGTTTGTATATTTGCAAAACTGAAAGGTTTTGTCAAAAAGACTTAGCCCTTATTTGAAACCCACTTTTTGTCTCATTCTATTTTTCATTTTTCATTTCAACCACACATTCTATCAATAAAATAATATTATAAATAAATCCAAAAATTCTCTTTACTTTTTAATCACACAATCTTCCATCAATCACTATTCCAAAAACAAATTTTCACCCAAAATGGGTGTCAAACAGGGGCTTAAACTGTTTAAGGAGAGCTTAAAATTAAAGTGATCCACTTGTGACCCCTCTCCTCATTTTGGAGCCACTTAGTCAAGCGTTATTCATGTTAATAAAACAAAAATAATAGTTCAAAACCCACTTCAAATTTAATAAAATTTCTAATCCATTATCAGAAACTCGTATGAATATTCGACTTTAGAAACCTTTATTTTAAGAATCCATATTTTACGAAACTTCTATTTCTATTAAAAAAAATTATATTCCCATTTAACAAAAAAAAGGGGATACCTTTCATATTTTTTTTAAAGAAACTTCCCCTTCATGAAACTTTTAAATTCAGAGACTTCCATCATTTTGAAACCCTAAGTATGAATAGTGATACTGATTAAGCCTTTTATTTTTTTCATAGATGGCTAGAGGTCTAGCCTAAACAAGAAGAGAGAGGATTATGAGACAAAATCGATCAAGATTCTTGCACCTCCTTAGGTTTTATGCAAGAGACTTAAGCCAAATCTCATTGGACATTTGGATGCTATCGAATCCATTTATCGGGGGGCTCGATTAATTCCCACTCCTCAGAACCCTTATCGGGTATTGGAGAGACTTCTGCCAAACTCCTTATTAACAGCCTTAGAGAGATGTGGATGATCAATAGCATGAACTATATAGTCATTAAAAGGTCGGAGGGGTACGAACCAGACCGCCACCAACACTAGCCTTGTATCGTGCCGGTGGGAGCGATCATGAGGAAATACTAGATATGGACAATGAAGGTAACATAATAGTAAATGTGCTTGGAAATCCGAACGAGAAAAATGACCCTTCAAAGGATCCAAAACTAAACCATGATGAGCAGAGGGAGAAACTACTAGACTATAGTTTTATGTTTAGATTCTTGCTTTATTATATGATTTCCCATGTTTTTTTAGATGCTTATTATACCTTGCGATCTTTTTATTTAGTAGATTTTCCTTTTTACTTGGACGGAGGGAATGCCCTCTGTACCTTTATGACATCATTAAAATTCTATGAATAAAATATGCAAAAATTTCCCTATTTAATCTTTACTTATTGTTATTATTTATTAAGGTTATGGCACCCCGAGGTACGTGAACAAACAATGTCATTGTCAACAGCCCCAGAAACCCTAACTTAGTGACCTTGACCCACGATTTGCTCAACAATTTCTAGCTATGATGAGTGCATTCGTCAAATCTAGTGATGTCTCAAGACGGTCTTTAGAACTCGGTATGGTCACTACGAGTTTTTAGTTATGCCGTTTGGCTTATCAAATGCTCCTGTAGTTTTCATGGACTTGATGAATCACGTTTTCCATGAACACTTGGACCAGTTTGTCATTGTATTCATTGATGACATTTTAATCTACTTTCAGAGTGAAGAAGCGGTGCATGAAAAGTATTTGAGAATTGTGTTAGGGATCTGGAGGAAGGAAAGATTTTTTGCAAAATTCAAGAAGTGTGAATTTTGGTTAGAATGGGTAGTCTTTTTAGGTCATGTGGTCACAACACATGGAATAGAGATGGACCCCAGTAAAGTAGAGGCAATATTGAATTGGTCAAGGCAACCAATGTGGGAGAGATTCGCAATTTTTTGGGATTAGTGGGATACTACAGAAGATTTATTAAGGGATTATCCAAAATTTCAGGACCATTAACACCGCTAACTCGCAAGGGTGTAAAGTATGAATGGACAGAGAAAATAGTTTTGAGGAATTAAAGAAGAGGTTAATCAATGCGCCAATTTTAACCATACCTGGAGAATTAGAAGGTTTTGTAATCTATAGTGATGCATCCAAGCTAGGTATTTGATGTGTTTTTGATGTAACTAGACAAGATAGTTACTTATGCATCGAGACAGTTGAAGCTTTATGAGCAAAACTATCCCACATATGACTTAGAACTGGCTGCAGTAGTTCATCCCTAAAGATTTGGAGGCACTATTTGTATGGAGAGAAGTGTGTAACATCTACACTGATCATAAGAGCTTCAAATACATCTTTACTTCGAGGAGTTGAACATGAGACAGAGGAGATGGCTTGAACTAATAGAAAATTACAATTATGAAATTAATTACCACCCAAGAAAGGCAAACATAGTAGCCAACGCCTTGAATAGGAAGACTATGGGATAAATAGTGATGTTAATAGCACAAAAGCCTTTATGGAAAGAATTTGAGAGATTAAATCTCAAAGTGGTCGTTACTCCCTCTGATTATGTCGCTCGAATGGAAGCACTTTCGATTAGACCTGCTCTCCATGATCAGATTAAGAGTCATCGAAAGGATGATCAATTCTTTAAGTTTATCAAAGTTGAGATTAACACAGAGAACAAGAAAGATTTCACCATAGCCGAAGATAAGGCACTTTATTATCAAGGATGCCTGTGTGTACCAGATTTCGAGGAATTGAAAAATGAAATCTTAGAAGAAGCCCACTATACTCCTTATTCTGTACATTTAGGAAGTACAAAGATGTATTGTGACCTAATAACAGTGTTTTGGTGGACAAATATGAAGGAAGATGTAGCTAAATATGTGGAGAAGTGCATGATATGTCAACAGGTGAAAATCGATCATCAGTGACCATCAGGGTTGTTGCAGTCGTTGGAAATTCTAGAATGGAAATATGAACATGTGACGATGGACTTTGTTATAGGTTTTAAAGGACACGAGGCTATTTGGGAGATTGTCGATCGTTTAACTAAATTCGCCCATTTCTTACCTGTTTGCATTACATTTTCTATGGACCAATTTGCACAGTTATATGTTAAGGAAGTAGTAAGACTGCATGGTATCCCAGTTTCAATTGTATATGATAAGGGACTCAAGATTCACAACAAACTTTTGGAAGAGTTTACATCAGGCTATGGAAACTAAATTGAACTTTAGTACAGCTTTCCACCATCAGACAGAAGGACAGTCTGAATGGACAATTTAAACATTAGAGGATATGCTACGATTATGTGTCCTAGAGTTTGATGGACATTGGAAAAATTATCTACCTTTAATTGAATTGGCATACATCAATAGCTACCACGCCTCCATTGACATGTCACCCTATGAGGTTTTGTATGAGACGAAATGTAGATCGCCTATTCATTGGGATGTGATTGGCCAACGTAAGATCTTGGACCCAAAAATTGTAGAGCGATGGTACAAGTTATTGAAAAGATTAGAGTTAGCAAGAAAAAGGCCCAAGATAGATTGAAAAATTATGCAGATAAAAAGAGAAAGAATTTAGAATTCACGATAAGAAATAAGGTACTCTTGAAGTTTACACCCATGAAGGGGGTTACTATGATTTAGTAAGAGGGATAAGCCAGACCAAGATATATTGATCCTTTCGAAATTTTAAAGTGGGTTGGAAATGTTGCGTACCAATTAGCTTTACCACCATAATTTTCAACAGTACACGATGTCTTTCATATATCAATGTTCAGAAAGTATGTCCTTGACCCAACTCATGTAGTGAGACATCAACCGTTAAATATTCAGCCGAACCTAGGGATGGCAAAAAAGCTCGTCGGCTCGGGCTTGACCCGAAAAAAGCCAGAGTCGGGCCGGCTTGGTTCCATCGAGCCAAGGCTCAGGCCGAGCCCCATTTTGGGACACTGACTCGAGCCCGGGCCGGCCCGTATAAAAAAAAATTAGAGGCAGGCTGCTGTTGCTTACACAGGCAGCGCAAGGAGAAAAAAATAATTCGAGCCGGCCCGGCCCGGCTCGGCTCGGCTAAGGCTCGGGCTAAAGCTCGAGCCGAGCCTTTTTTTCTCGGTCGGGCTTTGCTAGGCTCGGCTCGGGAGCTCGAGCTTTTTTTTTTGCTCGGGCTCGGCTCGACTCGACTCATTGACATAGTTAGCCGAACCTAATTTACGAAGAAGCACCAATATGAATCATAACTCAGAAAGTACAAAAACTTCGTAGCAAAGAGATACTGCTAGTTAAAGTGTTATGACAAAATCATTCAATAGAGGAGGCCACTTGGGAAATCGAGGAGGAAATGCGATATAAGTATCCATAACATTTTGCAGACGACAGTTTAGGTAATTTTTGAGGACAGAATGTTTTTAGGTGGGAGGATTATAACATCCAGAAACAACTTAGGTAGTCATTAGAAATGAATTTAACAGCTAGAAGTAAGTTTTATTTATTTATTTATTTGGAGACCTAATTAAATGTTGACCAATAGTGTAGGACCATAGAGAAATTTCTTTTATACATGTGCATGTTTTTCATTGGCTAAATCTTAGTAATATGACTACATTTGATTTAAATATTGTATGTCAACTAACGTAATTAATTGTTTAATTATTATAATTAGAGAAACTTTTATTTATTAAAATTAGAAACGTTATTTAATCTTGTGTAATTAGCAATATAATATTTTTATATGGTATGTTAAAATATTTATTTTGGCATAATTTAAATCAAATGTTTAATTATATGACAATAATTTATTAGTAGCAATTATATATTTATTAATATAGTTAAGTGGGTAATTAATTGAGTGATTGATTACACTCTATATGGAAAAACGTGTAGTATTAATAAGGAAATGAATGTTTGTACCAAAATAGATAATAAAATCAAGTCTTAGAGACCCCTATTTATACCCCCCTCTTATCACTTACACTCGCACCCAATTAAACTTGTACTTTACATCTTCATTTCTTTTAACTCATCTTCTACATACACTTTCACATTATAATGTTTAGCTCGCATGGTATTCAAGAAATTTTAGAGTGAGTCTAACAAGAAGATTTTCTCGATTTATTTTTATTTTCTTCCATACAACGATAAGTGTGGTAGTACGGATTGTTCTTTCATTATTTAGATTATGGAAATTTATGTTATGAATATGATGATACGAAAATTCAAATTATAATTATGATATGAGTACTATATGTGTAAGTTCAAAAGACCGGAGTTTAGGAGCACTACGCATGGAAATTATAGTCACAAAGTTCGAATTTTAATTCCACGTGTCTCCATATGTATGTTATGAATTTTCGTATTTAAATATGGATGAAATTCATTATTACTCATTTACTGAAATTTATGTCTCACACATATATTAAACCTTTTATAGGTAACTAAAAATGTGGGTTCGAGGCGATTGGAGGTAGATTATGCTTGCGTGGGTGAACAATGGAGAATAAATTATGTAGTTACGGATTTTAATAATGTTCATTGTATTTCTGTTAAAACTAATTTTAAATCTTTGCATGTTAAGAAAATATTATATTTTTTTATTCTTTTGATTATAAAAGTACTCTTTTACGATACATGTATAATGATTTCAAAGGGAAAATTTGGATCGTTACAAGACGAGTGGTGATGGAGATTAAAATGCCTTAATTTGAAGTCCTTTTATTAATTATTTTTATTCTTTTAAATATGATTTAATTTTAAATTAAAAATAAGAATCGACACGAGTTCAACGTCGGACAAGGATGGGATGTTTTGCCATCCTTACTTTTGACTAATTAAATTGTTCGAAAAAGGATTTACTTATTTTACGTATTACAAGAATATAAGAATTTTGTCGCAATAAAAACACAATTTTAGAAATTATCTTTCTAGCGTACTTCACAAAAAAATTCATTGCGTTGTTCTTCTTGATTCCAGCTTCAGATCCTTTGGCCTTCTTCAGTATTCTTCAAAAAGTTTAAAAATGGCAGAGATTTTATGTGTACTGACATAACAAATAAAATTACCTTAATTAAACCTCAATATAATGGCCTATTTATGATATGAACATAACCTGGCATCTACATCTTAAAAGGACTCTTCCTTTTAGTTCATGACTTGGATGTAGTGATCCAAATCAAGCTCGTTCTATATACGAATGTCAAATGCATAGCACGCTTGACACATCCCCGTCCATTAATAAATTTCACTTTAGTCAATAATAAATTATAAGAGAATTCTACTATTACAATTAATTTCATTTCTTATTTTGAAGCCAACGAAAAGACTTAATCGGACACAATTTAATTTGGACCAAGACATGTTGGAAAAGAAAGTTGCTCGTGTTCCCTGGATAGAGCATCCAACCATTCAATCAGTTATTGGGGGTTTTAGCAAGCGGGTAAATCAATGATATGGATTCTCGAGAAGAGAGGTCCACATTAGCTTACCTTCCCAAGCTTTCCTTTTATGGTTAAGCACCAATAAATTAATCTTGATCCAATCAACTCGTGATCGATCAAGATAATTTATTAATCTCATTTTATTTCACTAAAAGAATGAGATTGTACCATCAGTATAATTGAAATTATGTTCTTACGTATTATATCTTGTACGCCAATATTTTCAATACACCATCTCAAATTGTGTAAATTAATTCTAGTGAATTACGTTCCATGTCGTTTTATTATAGCATTCAAGCAATATTGTCTTCATACAAGATATTCATCTATCATTGTATGACTTTAGTCCGTATGGCGGTCCATTGAAATACAGATTTTGTTATAGTCAGGAACGAACTAGAAAATGATACTAGGATAGCCTAAAATTTAATTTTTTTTGAATGAATTCATGTCACCAGAGATTGTGTTTAAGAGGCTAAGCTCATGATATTCACGAAAAAGATTGTGAGACACTCAATAAAGTACAAGTCTAGATGTCCATCCTAAAATGTCTCACTAGATCTTCCTAGCTTTCCTTTCCAAATAGAAATCAACACCATCTTATGAAAATAAAACGTGCAGAAGCATGATGGCACAAGTAAAGACTGTTAACAATTGACTATTCCGTAATTGTCTCATTGTTTCCAAGCTGGTGCACTACAAATTAGGCCTATATAGGTAATTATTGTTTTCCTAGAATAGAGATTCAGCTTTCCTAGATTAGAGATGTATGATCCTGTACATTGACTATTTATGCCTGTTGTTCTGTAGAGAAATGTCATTCAAGTTTTATACTCTAATTTTGAACTTGGTATTAGAGCTAGAACATATCATCCGAATACCCATATGCCCGTTTCTCATGGCTAACAACAAAACTGAATCATCTACACCAGTTATCCATATTCAATCAAAAACTCTGGTTTCCAAGCCGGCATTATCCTTGCTGAAGTTAACTATGATGTATGGTCTCAGATATTGGAGATGTAAATCATATGGCATGAGAAGCTTGAGTATATTGTGGGCAAAAACGACCCACCAAAGGAGATGGATACTTCCTATGCAAAATGGTATTCTGAAAACCAAAAAGTTAAGGGATGCTTGCTGACTTCTATGTTGCCAGAGATTATGAAGCGATATCTTCGATTGTGCACCGCACGTGAAATTCAAAATGCTCTGCCAAAGCAATATATGACAGGTCAGATGAATCCCAACTTTTTTCACTAAATCAACGAGCCTTTTCTATCAAACAGGTTGGTCGTCCTCTATCCACCTATTATGGTGAGCTCGTAAAATTTTTTCAAGAATTGGATTATCGTGATAAGGTTAAAACGAAAGATCCTGATGATGTTATTGCATATAAAAAATATGTTGAGCGACCTTTACACATATTCCTTAGTGGACTAGATGCAGAATTTGAGTAAATCCGATGTGAGATTATCCGAAAGGACCCAGTACTGGATCTTGAAGATACTTATGCGTTTGTACGTCATGATGCCGCTTAAAGAGCAACATTCAATGGTGAACTTGATCACTCAGAGCCTTCTGCCATGATGGCTCGTCGGGTCAAGCCTCAACAACGACAAACCCACTTGACACCAGATTCTGGCCCACCGAGTCATACTGCTGACCATACTCGATCATTTGGACACTGAAGGGAAGCTAAGAAATAGGAGCTTCAAAACTAGAACGTGTGTGTACATGCCGTGGAGAGACATGACATACTAAGTCACGGTGCTATGAGTTGATCGGATATCCAGATTGTTGGGATCCTATTAAGGCACTATGCAAACAAAATTTAAAAACTCACCACGATGCCGCCTCTATTGTTGTGGCCGAACAGAGCAACCCCACTCCTGAAGCAGCCCCTTTTTTGATTGCTACATCAGGTAACAATGGTAAGGCTCTTCATACTTCTGCACCTGATAGTAATAATACATGGATTATTGATTCCGGTGCTACAGATCACATGACCTTTAATAGTAATTGATACTACCAAAAATCGTACCTGCTGATTTTCGAGCTCGATCACCTTTGAATGAGCACGAACGTGACCTTTCGATACCTGAAACAAAGGCGTCGAGGTGTGTCCTCGTCGCCCCTCCGATGCTTAAGTCAGAGAGAGAATTTGGGAGAATATATGTACTGTGAATTATGTTAAAAACTTACCTTGATAATGAATGACAATGATGTATTTATAGAGGTATGTGGTGGACTCCTAGTAAGACTACGATATTGAGATTCCTAGGAGTTCTAGTACAATTGGAAGTCGTAACTGAATTGATTTTGTATCGTGCACGTGTCTGGATAGGGGTGAGATTCTGGTGATAGAACCCTATCCCAGTAAGGTAACATATTGCCAGCGGGGTGTTGTACCTAGGGTAGGACAAATCTCGATACGAAGTAGAGACCTGAAAGATTAGGGACTGCTTGGTATGACGTTTTAGTAGTGTCCTCGAGTTAGGCCTCGAAGGCCGAGGAGAGGCGATCTCGAGGAGTTATGACCGAGGATGTCATAACGTGTTGGGATAAAAATGAGCAAATACTCCTCGGGCACTTATGCCCGAGATAATCAAATTAGGGCATCATCACTGGCCCCCGTGCATCCGTGCCAGAGCCTCGTGCTCGAGATTCTGGGAGGTGATGCACATGGCGAACTCAATAGGAACAACAATTTCGAGGATAAGATTGAGCGGCCCTATCAGTGGGCTGCTCAGAAACAGAATGAGAAGGTTCGTACATAGGTTCACAGGTCATTAAAATGGGACTGGGCAGCCTCGAAAATGGGCTGTTCGGTCATTGAAGTCGTACTAAACAGCTTTAAAAATGGACTGCTCAGCCTTTGAAGATGGACTGAGCAGCCTTGTCAATGGGCTGTTCAGCCATTGAAGTGGGACTGAACAGCCTTGAGAATGGACTGCACAGCCTTGTCAATGGGCTGTTCAGCCATTGACGGATTGGACAGCCTTGTCAATGGGCTGTTCAGTAATTGAATTTGGACTGGACAGCCTTGAAAATGGACTGCTCAACTTCGAAAATGAACTGCTCAGCCTTTGAACAGGGACTGGGTAGCCTCGTCGATGGGTTATTCAGCCATTTAAGTTGGACTGGACAGCTTAGGGTTTGAGGCTGCGTGACACGTGGCCTCGATGTTCGAGCCTTTAAGGCTACTGGTAGGGTGGATGTGCGACACGTGGCAGGGTAGACGGCCATGATTGAGAGACCTTTGGTCTTCTTCAGAATCCTATAAATACCCCCACGTCCCACCTCATTTGTCACTTTTCTGATTCTCAAATCTCGTCGGATCACCTCGTGCTTGTTTGCCTAAGGTAAATCCTATAAATACCCCCATGTCCCACCTCATTTGTCACTTTTCTGATTCTCAAATCTCGTCGGACCACCTCGTGCTTGTTTTCCTAAGGTAAGACCTCGAGACCTTTAGGTAATTTTAAGTTATAAAAAATGTCTTTTGATAGTTCTTCGGGGTCGGGCTCATCGCCCGAAGATGTAGGTCATTCAATTATTCCCCTGGCAGTTCCCTTAGATACTAGGCTCGTCCTGAATTACCCCGACCTTAGAGGTAGGTATAAAGAGCATGAGGTCATAGCCAGCTAGGGAGTTCGGGCTTATGCCGGGGTGTGATATCAGAGCTCCCGGGACCGATGATACTATGGTGAGTGCTCGAGAGGGAGAGATTGTTGTTTTTAGGGACGCCTTGAAGGGGGGATTTAGATGGCCTCTTCACTCCTTTTTTATAGAGTTCTTGGTCGAGCACTTCATGTGTCCTGGGCAGCTCGTCCTAATGCATGGAGGATGATCACCTATTTTTTCATAGCTTGTAGGTTCCTGTCCATAACACCTAGGCTCGACCTTCTTAGGATGGTGTTCGAGCTTAAGACATTACTGGGCTATAACTGCTTTGTCTATATGTCAACCTGGGGTAGGTTTAGGATTCCCAAAATGCCGAGCTCCCTCAAGGGGTGGAAACAAAAATATTTTTTTATTCATCCTCAAGATCCCGATTACCCTTTTGGTCCTCGGTGGACTATTTCGGAACTGCTCGATTTAATGAGGGGCAGGCCTATTTTGAAATTTTAGAACGAGATAGGCAGAGTTTGGAAGATCTTGAGCCATTGTGTTTTGACCTCGATGACATGCTCGNCTCGGGGATGAGATTCTCGACCTAGCGAATATGAAAGGCCTCGAGGGTAGGATTTAAATTCACGTCTTATTTAATTATTTTTATTAACCCGACCCTTCTTCGAGCTAACGACTTGTTTTGCAGAAGACATGACCTTTGATCCTCAAGCTCTGCGACTGCGGCAGGCCAGAAATAGAAAATTCCACATGTTCTGGTAAGATGTCATTCTGACGAAAGCTTGTTCTCTCACTTCTTCAAAGATGTCAAGGTCTTCTGTTGAGTGCTCCGTAGATCCAGGCTCAAGTTTCCTGAGACTCGACAATCTGGTCTCAACTGGAAGTACTGCTTCTAGCCCAAATGCCAACATGAAAGGGGTCTCTCCTGTCGCTGTTTTGTGGGATGTTCTATAAGTCCAGAGTAT
>CAIGRN010096387.1:0-30722 GCA_903798345.1 Fraxinus anomala
TATTATTATTATTATTATATAGAAACTGAAAAACGTAGTATTTGATTCTATTTAATTTTTTTGTAAGATTCGCGAACATATGCATTATTAGTCTCCAATGTACTGTGTTTGTGGCAACTTGATCCCCAATGTATTTTCTAGACAGACTGATCACTAGCCCTTGAATTTGGTTGCAATGATCATCATGAGTCGAGATTGAAATAAAGTGACGTTAATTGATTTGTTATCATAAATGCGATTAAAAATGATAAAATTTGGTTGCAATGATCATCATGTATTTTTTTTTTGTAAGATTCACGTCCCTACATTTAAGATGAAAAATTAATTGATGATCATGACACTAGAGTGAATGAAAAATATAATTAAAAATGCTATATAAAGAAACGTCTTTTGAGCATAAACATGGGATCATTTATAAAATTGTNATAAAATTGTTATCAATGTTGAGAACATTGACATTGATAATCGGCAAACAATAGACTTGTTCAAAATTTGAATTCTGTTTGTTAAATCTTGGAAGTGTTTGATATCATATTCAAGCAATCAAGAGTAGTAAGGTATTGTTCATATGAAGATTCATTATTCGATACCAATAAATACCAACTTCAATCGAATAGCAAAAAAATGATAGGTGATTGATAATTGCTAACTAAACTTATAACTAGCCAAATTATAGCTCTTAAACTAAACTAATTGTGAAGAGATTATGAATACTCAAGAAATGAAAGCTTCTAGGATTTCAAAGCCACTTATATTCTTTTACTTTAATGTCAATTAAAGAATTTGACAACATTTATTCGGATTTAAAATCAACACCTATAAATGAGAATTTTGATATCAACTACAAAATGCAGAGGCTACCTACCAGCGGCTAGTCAATAAGATGTTTGTTGACCTCATAGGCAAAATGATGGAGGTATACATAGTTGACATATTAGTAAAGAGCATAAAGACTGCAAACCACATCAAGCACCTAGAGGCCACTTTCAAAATCTTAAGGAAATACCAAATGAAGTTGAACATGTTAAAGTGCATTTTTAGCATGGCTTTCGAAAAATTCTTTGGCTCATGGTCAACTAGCGGGGCATAGAAGTGAATCCTAAAAAAATCAAAGCCTTATTGAACATGAAGTCCCTTTCTAAACCCAAAGAGGTACACAGTTTGATGGGTCGGCTAACAGTGCTGAGCCGTTTTATCTCCAAAGCAATGGATAAGTACCTCCCGTTCTTCAAAGTCTTGAAAGAAATAAAGGGGTTCCAATTGAATGAGGAGTGTGAAGAGGCTTTTCAAAAGCTGAAGAAGTACTTAGGGGCAAGCCTCCATCCTCTCGAAGTCCAAGGAAGGAGAAGCGATGATCCTGTAGTTAGTCATGAGTACGAAAGCTGTAAGTTCAGTATTAGTGAGGGAAGAAGGAGGTATGCAACTGTTTATTGACCGGTCTTCTGGAGGAACGGGCTCTGGACCCGGAGTAGAGCTGGAGAGCCCAAAAGGCCATAAGCTTATTGTGCAGTGAGGTTCGGTTTCAAACCCTCCAACAACGCAGCTGAGTACGAAGTATTGCTAGCAGGCCTCAGATTATCAAAAATGCAGGTCAAGAGCCTGGCGGATTGTAATGACTCACAGCTTGTAGTGAGCTAAGTCAATGGAAATTTTGCAGCCAAGGATAAAAACATTGCTATATACCTCAAAAAGGTGATATATTTGCTCCCCTCTTTTGAAAATTTTGAGCTAACCCAGAGACTTGTACGATGAACTAAGAATTATGAAGCATTTTGCTTCCCCTCATCACCCCAGGTAAATGGCCAGGTTGAAGTAGTTAACAAGACGAGCTCCCCCATCTTTTATGGGCTATTCGTACCACTAGTTGAACTGCGACTGGAGAAATACCTTTCTCCATAGCATATGGAGCAAAGGCCATGAGCCCTGTTGAAGTGGGTTTTCCTTCATCTCATCACATGCACTTCAACGGATTAATCAATGATGAGATAAGGCGGTGTCTCGATTTTCTTGAAGAAATGTGAGATTAATTACAGATAAAACTGGCCTTCTACCAGAGAAAAATGACAAGGTACTACAATGCCAAATTCAAGAAGCGAGCAATCAGTAGGAATACTTTGTGTTAAGAAGAGTCTTCTTCTCTTCTAAGAAGCTTAGTGTGGGCATGCTGGGCCTAAATAGAAGGGCCCCTACTGTATATCAGGCAAAGTAAGGCTAGGGACTTTCCTAATTGAAAACTTGGATGGAAATGTGGAACCTCATCCCTGGAATAGAGAGCACTTACAAATGAATTACCAGAAAGATCATGATCATTGTTTGTTTGTATATACTTATGATCAATGCAAATGTTCATTCTCCAATTCTTGCAAGTATATATTCAATTAAGTATGACGAGCTCATGCATTATTTTCAAGATTAACTGTGGCAAGCCCATATGTTATTAATTCAATTAAGTATGATGAGCTCATACATTATTATTCAAGACGAACTATGGCCAGTCCATATGTCATTAATTCAATTAAGTATGACAATCTCATACATTATTATTCGAGATTAACTGTGTCTAGCCCATATATTATTAATTTAATTAAGTGTGACGAGCACATTCGTTGTTACTCGAGTTTAACTTTGGTGAGCCCATACGTCTTCAGCAAGTTTTTAAGTACGATAAGTTCATGTTCTTTTGTTCATAACTAGCCCATATTATTTACTCCCGTTAAGTTTAAGATTATTATGGCAAGCCTATATAATAGCCAACAGTAAAGGTCAGGTTCAAAACGAACGTAATAAAAGTGAAAAAGATTTCTTTTTACAATCAAAATCATTACAAAAGAGTTGTTACAATCAAATATTTTAAGCATAAGTCTAAATGGCGGTGTCAGCCTTCTGAGGCTCCCTTTGAACATCAACTTCCTCAATCGAATCTTCAGCCTGGACAACAAGAGTAGATGGTCCTGCTGAAAGGAATTCATCTTTTAAGGCAGTCAGCTCCAATTACTTCATTGTATGTGACGCTCCTCCAATATACTCAATCGTTTCATGGAAATGACCGATGTATTCATTCACAGCTACCTCCACTACCCCATTTAATTGCTGTTGTAAGTCGGCAGCCTCAGCAATCTACTCATCTATGTGAGCTTTCAACTCTCCCATCTCATTGTAAGTAGCATCGAAGGCTGACAAAGCAATCCTCTAAAAGTTGTCAGAGTTCTCAACGCGCTTCGCAAAGCATTGACCTAGGCTTTGCATAGATGAACTTCCTTCTTCAGGTCATTGTTTTCCTTTGATAACGCCTCTTTCTTAGACTCTGCCTTTGCTTGCTTCACCTTAGAGGCCTCAACGACTTCAATGGGAGGAGACGCCTCAGCTTTTGCTTTGTTCAAGGCCGCCTTTGAGTTATTGGCCCTTTGGAGATACTCCTTATTAAGGCCCAATAGCTGTTTCATCTCCATCTGGGCATTTAGGAAAAAGCACTGAGAACAAGCTTCCATGGTGAGGCTAGCATCCACCATGTCAACTGCTTCACAGGTCTTAGCATATGAGGAATACTTGTGAGTCCAATACTTGTGATAAATCCTCATAGGCCCCTAGACCACTCCAGGAAGCATCTCCATCACCCTGCGAATTATTTCCTCTGACCTCCCTTCCAAAAAGTTCTGAGCCTTCTCTTTAGAGGGTACTACTAGCATCCATGCCCCGCCTTCACTTTATGAGGCTCACCTCCTCCTCGACATTCTCCTCTATTTTGACAATCTTCACATAGGAGTTAGGTTCTACCTCAATGGGACGATGAAGGTACTTCCCAAGAGTTGTCTGGCACTTTGGTGGCGGAGGGGGCTCGATGTTCTTCGTTAGAACCAACTTTCTCTTTTGAGGTCGTTCTGCAGATGGCTTAACTTTCTCTATCCCCTTGACACCTTTCTTTTTTGGGGGAGGAAGCTAATTCATCTTTGAAAGGCGGGCAAGCTCATCCTGCTAATTTTTATAGGTTAAAGAAGTTGAGCTCAAGGCTTTCTTATTTTTTGCCTTTCCTAGGTGCCTTATAAAGAACTTGTTAGATGTCAGAATTGACATAATCTTTCTTATCGTGTTGACCTACAAACAAAGGACGAGCGTATTAGCATCTATCCTAAAAACCAACAGAACCACTAAGTGAACAGTTAGAAACAACTTTTACCTTTAGTAGCCTTCAACTGATGTGTAACAAAGAGATTTCTCTTTCCAAGCACGTTCTAAAATACCTCTCTCTCTAAGGGCAGGTCATGAATTACCTTGATAATTGTCCACTCAGAAGGTTCGAGCTTGAACCGGTTGACGCAACTTGATAAAGAGTACAATTAGAAGTAAAAAAACAAAAAGGAACAAAGAGGCATAAAATAAAGTTATCTCAGCCAAGGCTAGACTCACTGTACTAATGGTATTGGGTTGGTACAATTATCTCCGGGACCACATATTTCTCCACTATTTACCAGCGACCCCTAATCAAGAACTATGAAAACTTCCAATTCTTAATGGAGGTCAGAGTTCCCTAGATGAAAGGAGCCCATGGGTTCATGCAATACCACCCCTTCCAATCATTTCCTCTACTTGAGGCTTGAGGTAGAAAAAGGGTTTGAAAAACATGGGGAGGCATGTCATAGCCAAGAGTAACCTCCTTCCAAAGAAGAAAAGCCCCTGCCAATTGGCTCCATGCGTTTGGCATTAGCTAGGTATGGGCTAGGTTGTAGCGCCTAAGGATGTACCTAAAGAAGGGGTGTAGAGGCAGCTTTATTACCTGACTCTAAATCGCATCACTTACTATCATACACCCTTCCCTAGGGAAATAAGCCATCTCCTCAGGGGTCAGAACGAACATTTATATAGTGTCGGGATCCTATATCTCTCCCTAAAGGTTTCTAGCTCGTTTTCTTGAATGTCGCTCGCCCGTAAAGAGGCCCCCCACCTAATACTATAATCTATGGGGGCCCTCCTACTGTGAGTGTCTCCCATAGCCTCCATAATCCTATCAATAGGAATTATGGGAGGCAGACCTACCTCGGCACAGATCAGTGCCATATCAATACCCTTATGGGACCTTCCTGCCAATTTTTTGCTTGAAGAAGAGGCCATTTTACGTGATTAATGGATTATATGTGAAAGTATTGGATAATTACACAAATTTCTGTCACCTAGAAGAGAAGAAAACGGAGATGGTTGCTAGAAAAATGCGGATGAGGTGCTTAAGAATCTTAGGTAATTTTCAACACTTGTAGGTTTTAAATTTTCGCAAAGTAAAGAAGAGAGAGATGGTGGGGCTTTAGCCTTTTATATATGTAGGAAAGTCGAATCCTCCATCATTGGATCAACCTCACTGCAATCTTAGCCATCAATTGCAGTCCCATCCAATAGGTTAAAACTAAAAGGTACCGTTCAAAATTCAAATCAGAGGCTCAAATGAAGCAATAACCTATACGCGCCCTAAACTCAAGTGATCTGCACCAACTGTAACAAACTTCCATCATTGCGCATTAAATGTGCATGCAATGTAAACTTTTGAAACTGCCATAAACACCAAATTGTTTTGCCTAGGAAACTAACATTCCCTTCCAATCATTAGAGCACACTCTCCAATGTGCTTCAACTTCATCAAAGCGGCTCATCATTTGCAACAAGGGAATCGCCTCGTAGGATTAAGCCTTATCACATGCTTCAACTTCATCAAAGTGAATCGCCCTTTGCAACAAGGGTATCACCTCGTATGATTAAGCCTTATCACATGCATCATCTTCATTAAAGCAGCTAGCCTTTACGACAAGGATATTGCCTCATTCGATCTAGCCCCTTTCAAACTATGCCCCTGATTCTTCAAACTCGAGCTATTGTTGCAACCGCGTCATTTTTTATCATTCAAACTCAAAAGTCCATGCATTATATGAATAACCATACTTGGACTTCAGGCATTGTTGTTATGCCTTTCCACACGAGGACTTCCACGTGGCCTCAACCCTCCTATGTGGCAAACGGTTCGATGGTCCCACACCCTATATACTAACATGAGGTGAAACTGGACCAACCCTCAGTGCGGACAACCTGTTTTCTCCTATGAAATGAAGCGGGCTGAACCCATTACACGTGAACCCCATGGGAAGAGCCGGTCCAAGATAAAGCCGTGAAGAGATCCTAAATGGATCATTGTAATTGACAAGAAAACTCACTACCATCGCCGCCACCGCCAGCCTATTTGGTTAAGTCCAAAGCCATAAACTAGGTCTTAGTATTAGCATTTAAGACTGTGATTGATTGATGTATACGACAAGAAAGGTCAATCACTTGGATGAGACAATGTGTATTGTCATCCCACAGCCTTTGTTCAACCTATTTAAGTATAAAGCCGATACTTAGTGCCATTGAAAGGTAATGCAAGTTTTGACTCTCAAAATTATAATCTTGCTACCATATCTTTTATGTGTTTCTCCCCAAATACGACCCCTTTTATTATATTCGAGGCTCACATTTAAAGCTCTCCCATACTCATATAACAATTCCTCCAACTAACTTGACCGTCGTAGTGCTCAGGGCCAACTCCACCTTCTCAAGAGAAGGCCACGTTTGACTACAGTTTGTTCAAGTGTACATGAACCAAGCTTGTGTGGACGTGAGAGACCTTCAGATCTGTTGGCCACATCAGCGATGCATTTTTCAAGGTCAATAGATTTTATCACTTAGAACAACCCTAGACTAAAATAAATAGGTTGGGACCATACTACTTAAAAGCATACATTAAAGCGTTATAGTTTGGGGATCATTGCTTTAATTTTTCGAGTTGCCAAAGAATTATTATTAATTTTTTTTTTGGAAAATCTCTCAATTATTTTACTACTAAGCATTTGCTTAGGAATTTTGGCATATCGATTTTGAGCATTTTTAAAGTATCGATGAGCATTTATGAGCAAATCAAATTTGAATTATTTGACCAACTTATACTTGGGAGTTTATTATCTGCTGGTTCTAAAAAAATTTTAAAGTAAAATTTCCAGTTTATACTTTCTTATATGAAATTTTTATGCTCGTAAGTGATACTTATAGGTAATTTTTTTACGTATAAGTTAATATTTAACTTAAAAATTAATAAAGTTAAATATTTACTTCAAATTTTAAGTTAATATTTTTATTTAGAAGTAAGTTTTACAATTATAAGTTAATTTTATACTTTTAAATAATTTTAAGTGATTTTTTTACTTACAAGTAACTTTTTATATTTTATAATTGAATTGTTATCTTATTAGTAGTATTTATATTTTAAAAACAATTTTTTTTATATAAAAGTGATTTTTAATTATAAATAACTTTTAATTATAATGTAAGTTTTTATCTTATAAGTAATATTTTACTTATATATTTTTTTAAAATTGTAATATAATTTTTTTTCTTATAAATAATTTTTTAGTTAATATAATTTTATTAACAAGTTAGTTTTCAAGAAAATATGTTGATTGGAAATAATTATTTTGTAGAGGGTAAAATTAGAAGAAAACATAAGAAACGACCAAAATCCACCAATTTAGTGAGCTGAGAGAACTAGTCAAAATTAAAATACACTGATTTTGAATGGTTTTTAAACCAATCAAACCAGTTCCCAAAAAAACTAACACTGATTTTTACAACCATTCACAAACAGTGCCACCCCAAAAAAACTCCTAAGCATACCCTAATTAATTAAATTATTTTACTAATTTAAGTACTATTACAAATTTCGAAGGATCAGTCTACCATTCTAAGACAAGTAATGCTATTTATTTAGACTCATGATGAAAATTAAGTGAAATTCATTATTTGTCATCATAAATGAACTCACATCCCAACACTTAAGATGCTGAACTCAATGGATGGTCATGAGTATAGAGTGAATCAAACAATAATTAAACATTCTATATAAAGAACTAGTCTTTTGAGAATAAACATGGGACCATGTATAGAACATCAATATTAATGTTATTTTACAATCAATAGATTTGTACCAAATTAAAATTATGTTCGCTAAAATCTCACAAGTATACAATATTGAGTCATCTAGTATAAAGTAAGTAACATATTGTTTACATAAGAACTAAGCGTTTGGTTCCAATTAATACCAGTTGTAATTGAATAGTAAAGATTTGACACATGAATGATACTAGCTAATCACATTTATAACTAACTAAATTATACCTCTTAGACTAAACTAATTTTAAAGCGATTATGAATGCTCAAGCAATGAAAGCTTCTATGACTTTGAAAACCCCTATATTCTTCTATTTTAATATCAAAGGACAATACTTATTTGGACTTGAAGATGAACACCTACGAACGAGTATTTTGATGCCTACTAGACAATAACACTTTATTACAACAATATCAAGCCATCAAATGGGGTTTAGAAAACAAATTTATGTAGTGAAATTAGCGAGGTTTTACCATTGACTTTAATTTAATAGGCTTGTAGCAATTATTGACTTTGTCACATGAATGATGAATTATTAGCATGAAAATTTTCTAATAATTAATTATTATTATTTTTTTTTTGGCAAGATTCATGAACATATGCATATAGTCTCCAACCTATTGTGTTTATGGCGACTTGATCCCCAAGGTATTTTTCTAAACAGACTGATCTCTAACCATTGAATTTGGTTGAAATGTTAGTATCAACTCATAAAATTTTGTTAAATAACCAGTTAAACTTATATAGATTATCATTAAATCCAATTTTAAAGATTGAGTACCAAACATCCATATGCAACATAGTAATTACCGGTAGTTCTACTATGTCAAATTTTTATAAATCAGTTATTATAAGTCCGTTATTTTCTCTTTCAAGACAAAAGCAAGCAATTGCTCAGTAAATTTTATGAAATTAAAATTATTGTGCTACTGATGTACATTCCATTTCTCAACTCTATATCCTTGTGAACTGGCAAACATAAGGCAAAAATGCAGATATGTCTGTTGAAAAATTGATCCAGAATCATTTACTAGTAAAACCAATCACCCAAGCTTTGTTTGATTGGTGGCTGTTAATGGGTTGGTTTTGAACACGTATTAATTTGCAGCTCGTCGGGGCCGAACCTGAGAATTTTGAGACCCATAATTTTTTATTTTATTTATTTAATTTTTTACAAACTTGGCAATCTCTTTAAAATCAATTATGGTCAAACGTTGCAAAAGACACGTGACAACAAATTCTGCCCATTGCAAAATGTTATTTTTCTTGCAATGACTGAACATGACAAGTCCCCTTTTCATGTATTGAATGCACAACTTTTCATTTGGTTTAGTTGGGCTTTTAATTTTTCTTAAGACACCTTACAAATTGAGCCCCACGGCCATCGCCTAGGTAGCCTTTATCTTTTTCATTTTTATTATTTTGATTCTAAAAAAATGTAAAAAAAATTTTTTTTAAAAAATAAGACAATGGTCCTCTACTCGATAAAGTAATTTACTTCTTGCAGGACAAATGGATGGATAACAACCAACACTGCACTAAAATAAATTCGGTGGGACCATACTTCTTATAAACATACACTGAGGAGCAAATTACGTCAAGACTTATAGATTGGGGATCAACTCTACAATTTTCCTATTTGACAAGAAAATCATTAAATTTTAGCTCCGAAAATATCTCAATTATAATTAGTACTAATACCAATATTGAAGGTAAAGTCTACCATTCCAGGTCAATTAATGCAATTTATCTACAGTCATTATGAGCATGAGTCTTGATGGAAATTACGTGATATATTCATTGATTTGTCATCGTAAAGAGGACTCACATTCCTACATTTATGATGACTATCAATTGATGAACACGAGTTTAAAGTAAATCAATCAAATAATTGAAAATGCTATATAAAAGACCAAGTGGAGTTGAGATTGTGATGAATTTTAAAAATCCTTCTAAATTTAGATGTTCTCAATTAAAATTTTTATAGATTTTAATGAAATATATTAAAATTTAGATGTCCTCAATTAGGATTTTAATAAAATTCAGTGAAATCTTTTAATATTTAGATATCTTCAATAATTAGTGGATTTATAAAGATTTCATTAATAAAGGGATTTTAAAATATGTGGGTGGATTTTCAACTTAAAAATACATATAACCAATCTTTTGAAATTTCACCATATTTGATGAGATTCTTATGGAATTTGTTGAAATTTATTCAAATCCACGAAATTAATTAGGATTTATAATTTTTTTAAAAATTTATCAAAATCTTAGTTGAACACACCCCCTCAAATCTTTTGAGAATAATCATAAGACCATGTACAAAATTATTGTCAATGTAAAAAAACATCAATGTTGTCATTTGACAAACAATAGACTTGGTCCAAGTTAGAATTCTGTTTGCTAAAATTTTGCAAGTGTATGATATCGTAGTCAAGTAATAAAGAGTAAGTAAGATATTGTTCACATGAGGACAAAGTATTTGACTCCAAATAATGTCAACTTTGATCAGATAGAAAGATTTTGATGGATGCTTGATAATTGCTAATTAAACTTATACTGACTAAATTATAGCTCTTAAACTAAACTAATTTCGAAGCAATTATGAATACTAAAGCAATGAAAGTTTCTAGGATTCTCTATACTCTTTCATTTGAATATCATTTAAAGAATTTGACAACACTTTTCAAACTCGAAAATCAATAGTTATCTAAACCAACTTTATTATAACTATATTATGCCTTCAAATGGGGTTTAGAAAAAAATTTATATAATGAAATTGAGTTGTTACCATTGACTTTGATTTAATAGGTTGTCACATGAGTGATGAAATATTAGTAAAATAATAATAATAATAATAATAATAATAATAATAATAATAATAATAATAATATTGAGGTGTTACCATTGACTTTGATTTAATAGGCTCGTAATAATTATTGACTTTGTCACATGGTGTTTGGTTCTATTTATTCTTTTGCAAGATTCAAGATAAAACAAAGCAATTGCTTAGCAAATTGGATGGAATTAAAATTATGAGGCATTGACGTACAGTTCATTTTTCAAATCAATATCCTTATGACTGAGCCAACACACAAGATAAATGCGAAAAAGTCCATTGAAAAATTGCTCCAAAATCATTCATTTGTAAAACCATTCACTCGAGATTTGTTGACATTGTGACTGGGAATTATGAGAGCTAGACGAGTGGTAATGGCTACTATGGATTTAGGTCAATGGACAAGAGTGATGAGTTTGTTTAGATTTCGAAAGTGTCAAAAGGTTTTATTTTCTAATATCTTTCTTCATGATCTTTATTTTCTTTTTCATTTTTTACTTATTTTAACTATAAATAAAGCTATAGTGTTATTTTGGATAAAACAATTGACTTCTTACAGGTCAAAACGGATGGATTTTTCTGTTGACGACCAAAATTGCACCAAAATAAATAGGTTGGGACCATACTGCTTAGAACATACATTGAGGAGCAAAATTCAAAAAGGCTTAAAGATTGGGAATAAATGCTACAATTTTCCTACTTGACAAGGAAGTCTTTTATTGAGAAATCTCTCAATTATTTTGCTACTAATTAATTTTGAGGTGTATTCAATTAAAAGTTTTTAAAAAAAAAATTTGGAATTTAAAAAGTCTATGAGTATCTAATGTAGACTTTTTGAGACTTTCTAAAAGTATTTGGTGTATTTAATCGAGACTTTTATAGATTTTAAAAAAAATTCAAAAGTCATGGTGTATTTGATAAGTGTAATTTATACACTTATTCCAGTTTTAAATTATAGACATTTCATAGTTTCTTTGATTAATTATAGTCTAATCTATTGCATATTTCATTTATTAGGTGACACTACAACAAATAACTGATTTTGCGACAAAAAATGTTACAAAAATTGAGATTTTGTTGCAGAAATAATTTAGCGACAAAAATATGTTTGTTGCAGGTATTGTCGCGCTATATGAGTCACGGAATGCGTTCTACGACAAATTTCGGCCATTTATCGCATTAACAAAATCGTGACACTATTTGTTTGACGCGTAAAATACGGAATAGCAACACAATATTTGTAGCCATAATATAATCGCCATATATATATGTCGCGAATAATTAAAAGGGCGACAAGTACTTATGTCGGAACGAATATTCCAATAAATTTTTTACGAGAAATATGTTTATTGTGAATGTTGAGCACAAATGTATTCTGCGATAACTTTCGGTCATTCATCGCATTAACAACATTGCAACACTATTTGTTTGATGCAAAAAATACAAAATACCGACACGCAAAAAATACCCATATGTCACGAAAAAATAAAAGAGCGACAAGAAAGTTTGTCGTAACGATTATTCCAATAACACTTTTACGAGAAAAAATGTTTGTTGCGAATATTCTTCTAAATGTGCAATTTTTGCTACCTATTTTATTTTGCGACTATACATGCTCGTAGTAATATATCTTTAATAATAGATAATGTTTGTCGTGAAATATGTTTTACAATATTTTTTATGTCGCATAATATATTTTAATATATTCAACATTTGTAGTACAATTTATTATGTAAGAAGTGGTGTATGTAATTAAATTTATTTCGCAACATAGAGAGTTTATCGCATCATCATTTGTGCAATGATGTATAGTTGTTGCCTAATTTATTTCGCGTTTATTTATTTAAGTCGCATAAAATTATTTTGCGGCAACGAATATTTATTTTGAGATATAAGGCAATGAAAAAGTGAATTAAGTTCCCACAACTGGTCACTGGATAAATAAAAAAATAAAAAAGCAGACGTACAAAAGATTTGTGTAAATTGTCATCAACCATTGGATAACTTCAAAGAATTGAAAGGAAGAGATGCTAGTAGGATCTATAAGACCACAATTTATGACAAGGGAAAGAGAGTCACGAAAACTAATGGTTTCTGTTTCACTAAAGTTCAATTTTGCAGGAATGCAAATAGTGTAGGGTCTACTGTTCTTCCCTGTCAGAGTTTTTTTCTATCAGCATGGATTGATAACAAATGCATATGCAAGAATTAAATAAAATAAAATACTTTGGCGACATTATTTATTATTTGTCGCAACTTTCACATTTAACGACAACTTTTTACGTCACCTTAAATTATTTGGTACTTATTTTACTTATTTTTTTCATCACAATTTTCACGACAAACTTTAAAAATATGCTGCGTTAAATCACTTATTGCTACAATGTTTTGTATGTCGCGAAAAAAATGAATTGTCCACGCTTTTGATTGCAATATTTGAGAATCTCACCCGATTGATTTGAATACCACAAGAAATAATCTTGATAAGTTCACAAGTTTGTCCAACGAAGAACAATGGCTTTGAAAGCAAATTGCCTCTCGATTAATTCGCAATAATGTATGCTATTTTCAATTAAAAAGAATGAAATTATTTATACCAACTCCTAAAACCCTAGTTTACCACGAAAATATATCTTAAAGATGATAAAATATACCAAAATATAGAGTTTGAAACAAAACATGATTCTTTCCAAAAGTGCAAAAATCTCGCTACCGGATTTAACTATGCGGCCACATAGTAACACTCAATGCGGTCGCATAATAGCTTCAACTTGGCCACTATTATTCTCGAATGCAAGGCATGTGACCGTATGCCTGGTTCAACGGTCGCATAGTTGAATTCCATCATCTCCTCGTCCGTTGTTTGAATCATGTTATTCCATTTGGTTTCTCCATCATGCCCAACATGAAACTCGTCTCTTTGATTGAAGCAGTCAATGTTTCGTCCACCATGCCTTGAGCAATTAGTCCCATTGCTTCTTCGACCCGATTCGCTTGCGACCTAGTCATTCGACCTTCTTCGATAATCAACAGATCTTTTCACGAGCTTGTGTTCATTGCATTACTACCTTAGATTACATCATCCCATCTCTCTTCAAAATGATTCATTCTTAAATCTATACTTGTATCAAAGAGAGAGAGGAAGATCAGATACATCAGAAGTTGCTGAAAACATTGTACTTACCAGGAAGATCCTATTTATAACCATTATCATTAATCATTTCAAGAACTTGGAACGGTCCATCACCCTGTGGTTGTAACTTGGATTTCCTCTGCTCTGGAAAGCGTTCCTTTCTCAAGTGTACTCAAACCCAATCACCAGGTTCAAACGTAACACCCTTCGGACCCTTGTTCGCCAGCGACGCATAGTGTTTGTTCTTGCTTTCAATTTGCAGTCGTACCTTCTCATGGAGTGACTTCACTAGCTCGACTTTTTTCTTTCCATCTAAACTACCACGTTCATTCACAAGTAAAATGATTAAATCCATTAGCGTTAGCAGATTAAAACCATAAATAATTTCAAATGGTGAACATGAAGTCGTAGAGTGTATAGATGTATTGTATGCAAACTTAATGAAAGGTAAGCATTCTTCCCAACCTTTCAAATTTTTATTAACCATAGTGCACAACAATTGAATCATGGTCCTATTTTCCTCTTCTTGTAACCCCCATTTTTTAGTGAAAAGCTAAATGAGAGAGTTATATTATCATATATCATTAATCTTGTTAATTGAGTCTTTAACTACGAATTTAATGAGTTTTAAGCCCGTAAAAGAAATAATTCTTATAAAACATTTTGTAAAACATTTACATAATAAAAAATAATAAAGAAAATGAACTATACATATATTTGTAACTTATCTCTTTGAATTCCACTAATAAAATAATTATTGCATCCAATTAATTTGGTATAATTGTTCTTAATGTGCAAAAATAGGAGTTTTTTTATTCAAAAACAATTTTATAAAAGTACTTTATAAAAACATCAGCATGGTGATTCAAAATGGGTCGCCTATATTAAATACCATGTAGATGACAATTGTGGCAACCCGGTTTCATTAAATTTTTGTAATCAAATTAATTTACTTAAACTTAATGTCTTAAAAGTGGCTTTTAAGTAACTTATGGCTTGTACTTTCATAACCCTAAATGGCTCGAGCTTCTATAGCTCGTTTCTTAAATGGGATACATCAACCACCTTTCCCGCACATATTAAAAAAAAAAAAATCGTCCTCGAAATTACCTTAAATTAAACAAACAGTGTAACGACCCAAATTTTAAACTTTAGATCGCCACCAAAAGTTCCTCTTAAAAATAAAGACTTTCTCCAAAACTATAGTATATCCATACGCACTTGGATATATCTCAAATTCTTAAATAAATTATAGAATTCAATTTTTATGCATAATTAACTTAACAATGACGTGCACACGAAAGTTCAATTTTAGGGACTTTGTCCTATGAGGCATTACATCACTATTTTATTCCTACTTTGGAACACTAAACTCAAATAGGAAACAATCTTCCTCATGTGAGACAAACACGTACCCATATGATAATTAGCATATTAGGGAACAATTGGAATGCAACCTAATTTATGAAAGTGACACAAGCTAAATAGTCAAATTACTCACTGCTTGGTTAAAATCAAGAAAGAGAATTAATATTAAAATTTACAGGTTGGCAGACAAATTGATGCGGCGTTCCCTCTAAATTTACTACTGGTCAATTTCAATCAATAGGTGCAAAATCAATATAGACATACACATACATATATAGAAAAATGGGTCATGAATTATTATAATAATAAAATCCTATTCAAGTCATAATTGAATAGTACAATTATATGTATAAAGTTAACTTCCTCTCTTTCCTTGCTAAACAACACAGAGACAGTAGACAAGTCCCCCAAATTTAATACAATCATGTACCAAATCACATCACCAAGAAAATCATAGTACATTTTCTCTTTCTCCAGTGGAACCCGGCTTCAAAGTCACCCAATTTACATAGCAATTTTTCTGGTAGATTATATCTCTTAGGAAATGTAATCAATTTCTCTACATTTCAATTCCAGCTTGACGTGATTATTTATACAGAAAATGTGAATAGCAAGGTAAACATCAAATATCATAAGCAAGTTAGAATTTCCAAATCATCATACGAAACTACATGTCCAATAAATACGTTCCAGATTTCAAATAAAATGAACGATTTCAAAAATTATTAAACCAGAGTTACTGCTAAAATTTAGAATTCAATACACGTTACACCGGATTCAATTTATTAATTCCAAATATCTGGCACCACGATTGCACTTCATCGCCCCCCAACCAATGACCCGTTGTAGGAAAATGGGTGAGTATATGGGAATACTCAGTAGGACATATAAATATGGTGCAATCCCGAATAAAATATTTAATTCATGTGTCAAGAAAAATCATACCGTCATCATATCTTTAGAAATCAGTAAGAGCTCATATCATATCATATCATTGTACCGGAATGGCCATATCATCATATCATATAATATCATTTTATGTCATATCTTTAACTTTCATTAGTATAAAATTTCATTAACATGAAAGAAAAATAATTTAAACGGGATAGATCAACTGCACCTCATATCCTACCTTGTTAATTTTCTTTAATTTTGGAAGACAAAACAAAATCACGTTCCTTTACTTTCTTTCTTTTCTGCCTTTGTTGTTTACCGTGCGTACAATTTTTTTTTCTCTGTGTGCATTCCCTACATTATACACGTGTCAATATACATAGGCAATAATAACATATCCTTAAGAGTTGGCACATAGTGGGAAACGTGTAGAATAGGGTGAGCAGATAATGGGGAAAAACAGAAATTGAAACCGGAAAGGTTGGACCAAGTCTATACAAAATGGGATCCGTACAATTGTCAATCCAAACTTACGATTCAAAATTTAAGAATAGTAAAAATAACCTAATTACAACTCCAACCAACATGGGCCATGGCTATCCATTAACTCGTCTCTCTCTCTCTCTCTCTCTATAATCTTTACTTTAAAAAAATAATCAATAACTTGACAACCTAAATGGTGCATGTGACAAACCCTAGAATTCTAAATACATTAAATAATTCAACCAAAATGCAATACAAGGCAATATCTTTTGACCTTGATAACTTAGGCTCGGCTAATCCAAATTAACTTTTTTTTTTGGAGCCTAAAATGCATAATTAATTACGAGCTATCCAATGAGCCCAAAATTCATATACTTATCATTGCTTCATCAATATTCAAATATTTGACACAATTAAAATTGAAATTTCTACTTTAGTCCCTAACTTCAAAATATAAAAAATATAGCATGTGAAATAATTAATTCTATTTTACAAATATAAAAAATTCGAGACTTTACAAACAGTGTCGGATACTTGACTTTAATTTCTGCTTCTGTTTCCCAAGTAACTTCTTCTATCCCTTGATGTCGCACCTGAACCTTAACTAATGGAATTTCTCTAGTCCTTAATTTTTGTACCTTTCTATCCAAAATAGCAATTGGAACTTCTTCATATGATAAGTCTTTCTAAACATCTAATATTTGATAATTCACTACATGACTTGGATCATGCACATATTTTCTTATCATAGACATGTGAAACACATCATGTACGATAGAAAATTTGGGTGGTAGAGCTAACTGATACGCTACACTACCAACATTCTCAAGTAATTCAAAAGGTCCTATATAACGCAGTCTCGGCTTGCCTCTCTTACCAAACCTTAGTACACCCTTCATAGGTGCCCTTTCAAGAAAACCTTTTTTACCGACTTGAAACTTCAAGTCTTTTCTTCTAGTATATAGCTCTTTTATCTATTTTACGCTACCTTTATCCTAGTACAGATCTTATCAACGACTTCAACTATCCTTTCAATGATCTTGGGTCCTAAAACTCTATTTTCTCCGACTTTATCCCAATGAACAGGTGATCTGCATATTCTACTATAGAGAGCTTCATACAGTGTCATTCCAATAGTTGTTTGAAAACTATTATTATATGCAAATTATACCAAAGGTAGATATGATTCCCAATTACCTCCCACATCCAGAACACAAGCTCTTAGCATGTCTTCCAAAGTTTGAATGATCCTTTCAGATTGACCATCTGATTGAGGATGACAAACCATACTGAAGTTCAATTTTGTTCCCATAGCTCATTTTAAGCTCTTCCAAAACTTAGACGTAAATATCAGATCTCTATCAGATACAATAGAGACGGAGATACCATGTAATCTTACAATTTCTCTAATGTACAACTGAGCCAGTTGATCTAGGCTAAATGTCATTTTCACTGGAAGAAAATGAGCCACTTTGTTGGACGATCAACTATTATCCATATAGTATTATGTCCTCTTGCAAACTTCAAAAATTCTACCACAACGTCCACTGTGATATTCTCTCACTTCCATTCGGGTATGTCCAATGTATTTAACAACATACATGGTCTTTGATGTTCTTCTTTAACTTGTTGACACACATTTTACCACAAATATGCCTATACTTCTTTTCATATTCATCCACCAAATGTGCGGTGTATGGGGTGAAATGAACCTCTTGCAATATCTCATTCCGCAAGAATGGATCTTTACCCTGTACTTCTATGATCCGATCTCTGAGAGTAGGTCAAACCACCAAAGTTGTTAAACAAGTGGTAACTTGCTCTGGTGTGGTAACCACTTTGATTCACAAATTTTCCAAATCTTTGATCAACTCCATCTAAGTAGTAAGTAAAGATGCTAACTGTCCCATCGAGTTTCTACTAATAGCATCGACAACAACATTAGTCTTACCCGGATGGTAATGAATAGTGCATTCATAATCCTTTACTAGCTCAAACCATTGTCTCTGTCCCATATTCAATTCCTTTTGTATGAAGAAATATTTGAGACTCTTATGATCCGTGTAAATGTCGCACTTTCTTCTATTTAAATAATGGCGCCATATTTTTAATACATGACTACTATCGTAAGTTCTAGATCATGCATCAGGTAATTCTGCTCGTGTTACTTCAATAGCCTTGACCCATAGGAGATCATTTTTCCATGCTTCATCAATGCACATCACAACCCTTGTAACAAATCCTTCTAAACCTTCGGGTATTGTTAACTCGGGTGCTGTAATCAATCCTTGCTTTAACTCCTGAAAGCTTTGCTCATACTTATATGTCCATTGAAACTTTACTCATTTCTTTGTCAACTGAATCATTGGTCCAGCTACTTTTGGGAGAATCATTCCGTAAATCACCGATAGTACCCAGCTAAACCTAGAAAACTTTGGACTTCACTACCATTAGGCAGTATTTTCCAATTAGTTACTACATCCACTTTTATCGGATCCACTTCAATTCCTTGGGCACTACATGACCGAGGAATCCAACTCGCTCAAGCTAAAATTCACACTTTTAAAATTTGGAGTATAATTTTCCCTTACGCGGTATTTCTAACGCTATTCTAAGATGTTCTTCATGTTGATCTTTACTCTTGGAGTATATCAAAATATCATCAATGAAGACTATGACAAATTGATCCAAATATTGATGATATACACGATTCATTAAATCCATGAATACCGGTGGAGCATTTGTCAACCCAAACGGCATAAATGTGAACTCACTATGTCCATAACGAGTTCTGAAGGCCGTCTTGGGTATATCACTCACCCTAACCTTCAATTGCTGATATCTATATGATGTGAAACAACGTAGCTATTTAGCTACAAAACCCACAATTTGATTGAAACCAAGAAAACCCAAGATAAATCAAAGTTTTGGATTTGATTTGAAAATACGAACCAAAACAACCAACAATTCACAAACGACTTGTCGACCCTTTTGATTGCAATAGTCGAGAATTTTACCCGATTGATTTGAATTCCATAAGAAATAATCTTGAGAAGTTCACAAGTTTATCCAACGAAGAACAATGGCTTTGAAAGCAAATTGCCTCTCGATTAATTCACAATAATGTATGATGTTTTCAACGAAAAATAATGAAATTATTTATACCAACTCCTAAAACCCTACTTTACCACAGAAATATATCTTAAAGATGACAAAATATAGAGTTTGAAACAAAACATGATTCTTTCCAAAAGTGCAAAAATCTCACTGCCGGATTTAACTATGCAGCCACATAGTTACACTCAATGCAGTCGCATAGTAGCTTCAACTTGGCCACTGTTATTCTCGGATGCAAGGCATGTGACCGTATGCCTGGTTCAACTATGCGGTCGCATAGTTAATTCTGCCACCTCCTAGTCCGTTGCTTGAATTATGTTGATCCATTTGGTTTCTCCGTCATTCCCAACATGAAAACTATCCCTTTGCTCGATGCATTTAATGTTTCGTCCACCATGCCTTAAGCAAGTAGTCTCATTACTTCTTCGACCCGCTTCGCTCGTGACCTAGTCATTGGACCTCCTTCGGTAATCAACAGATCTTTTCACGAGTTTCTGTTCATTGCATTACTATCTTGGATCACATCATCCCCCATCTATTCAAAAGGATTCGTTCTCAAATCTATACATGTATCAAAGAGAGAGAGAGAGAGAGAGAGAGAGAGAGATCAGATACATTAAAAGTTGTTGAAAAAATTGTATTTACCAGGAAGATCAATTTATAAGCATTATCATTAATCATTTCAAGAACTTGGAACGATCCATCACCCCATGGTTGTAACTTGGATTTCCTCTGCTCTGAAAAGCATTCCTTTCTCAAGTGTACCCAAATCCAATCACCGGGTTCAAACGTGGTACCCTTCGGACCCGTACGCCAGCGACCCATAATGCTTGTTCTTGCTTTCAATTTGCAGTCGTACCTTCTCATGAAGTGACTTCACCAGCTTGGCTTTCTTCTTCCCATCTAAACTACCACGTTCATTCACAGGTAAAAGGATTAAATCCATTAGCGTTAGTGGATTAAAACCATAAGCAATTTCAAATGGTGAACATGAAGTCGTAAAGTGTATGTATGCAAACTCAATGAAAGGTAAGCATTCTTCCCAACCTTTCAAATTTTTATTAACCATAGTGCACAATAATTGAATCATGGTCCTATTGACTACTTCAGCTTGTTCATCGGTTAGTGGGTGACATGTAGTAGGTGCCTAAATTATCCTACGAAACCTGCCAAAATGACTAAGAAATTTGGCATATCCATCTGATACTCTACTCTTTGAATCCCCGTGTAAACACACTATTTCCTTAAAGGACAAGTTAGCAACGTTAGTGGCATCGTCGATTTTATGACATGGAATGAAATGTCCCATCTTACTAAACCTATCGAACACTATAAATATAGAATCTCATCCACTTTTAGTCCTCGACAAACCCAAAACAAAGTCCATGGAAATATCAACCCGAGGTTCACTAGGAACGGGTAAAGGTGTATATAATCTTTGGGGTAGAACCTTAGATTTAACTTGTTTACAAGTTATGCATCGATGACAAATTTGTTCTATGTCAATTTTCATTTTAGGCATATAAAATTATTTCCCTAACATCTCTAAGGTCTTTGTAACCCCAAAGTGACCCATTATACCCCCATTGTGTTCTTCTCTTACTAACAATTCTCGCATAGAACAATTAGGAATACATAATTTATTTTCCAAAAACAAATACCCCTCATGCCTAAAGAATTTATCTACGACCCTTTTATTACACGATTCGTATATATTGAAAAAATCTAGATCATTAACATACATGCCCTTAATGTATTCAAAACCAAGCAATTTTGCACTTATGAAGTTAGAAGCACATACCTTCGAGACAACGCATTCGTTACTACATTTTCCTTACCTTGTTTGTACTGAAAGACATAAAGAAACGTCTCGATAAATTCCAACCACGTTGCATGCCTTTTGTTCAAGTTACCTTGACCTTGCAAATACTTCAATGACTCATGGGTAGGGTGAATCACGAACTCCTTTGATCACAAATAATGCTATCGTGTCTCCAAGACTCGAACAAGTGAATATAACTCCTTGTCATATGTAAGATAGTTGAACGTTGCTCCACTTAGTTTTTCACTAAAATAAGCTATCGGCCTCATATCCTGCATTAAAACTGCTCCAATATGTATACCCGATAGATCATACTCAATCTCAAACATTTTGTCAAAGTTAGATAGTGCTAAAACTGGTGCTTTATACATCATATCCTTAATAGTGTTGAATGCATGCTCTTGTTCATCTCCCCATTTAAATCCTACACGCTTCTTAACAATTTCAGTGAGGAGTGTGGTAAATGTGCTAAAGTTCTTTACAAATCGCCTATAAAACTAGCCAAACTATGAAAACGTCTTACCTCGGTTATACTTTTAGGTGTTGGCCATTCTTTAATAGATTTTATTTTCTCCTCATCTACTTCTAGGTTATACTTTTAGGTGTTGGCCATTCTTTAATAGATTGTATGTTCTCCTCATCTACTTCTATCCCTTTAGTACTCACCATATATCCTAGAAAGACAACTTTCTCCATACAAAATGTACACTTCTTATAATTAGCATAAAGTTGTTCTTTTCTTAAAACCGCAAGCACACATCTTAGATGTTCCATATGCTCATGAAGGTCCTTACTATAGATTAAAATGTCATCAAAGTAGACCACAAAAACTTACCTATAAATGCATGCAAAACGTGATTCATTAAACGTATGAAAGTGCTCGGTGCATTAGTGAGTCCAAACAGCATAACCAACTATTTATAAAAGCTATATTTAGTTTTAAAAGCGATTTTCCATTCATGACCTTCCCATTCGAATTTGATAGTAACCACTCTTAAAGTCAATTTTGCTAAATATGTAAGCACCAAATAATTCGTCTAACATATTATCTAACCTAGGAATAGGATGATGATACTTTAGCATTATTTTGTTGATGGCCCTTCAATCCAAAGACATTCTCCAGGTTCTACCTTTCTTTGGCACAAGTAGCACTGGTACGACACATGAACTCATGCTTTTCCTTACATACCCCTTGCTCATCAACTCCTCTACTTACTTTTGAAGTTCTTTTGTCTCATCGGGATTATTTCGGTAAGCTGGTCAATTTGAAATGACTGCTATGGGTACAAAGTCAATTTGTTGTTTTGTGTCTTGAATGGGTGGTAATCCACTAGGCACGTCCTCTAGGAATACATCTTCAAATTCTTGCAATAAAGAGATAGCCAAACTAGGAAGGGGTGGGTTAGATTCCTCAAAATTGAGAAGTGACTCCTTGTAGACCAACAAAATCATATGTTGCCTCTCAACTATCGCTCTCTTCAACTCACTCCCTTTCGCAAAGAAATTCGCTTTCGGCTTTTTTCTCATTTCGAAAGACTCTTCTTTTCTCTCATGTAGTTCTTCTATCTTTTTCTCTCTTTTAGCCACCTCACTATTTTCTCTCTTGCTCTCTAACTTACTATTTTCTCTCTTTTTCTCTAGCTCTTTCCGTCTCTTTTCTTCCTCATTTTCAATTTAGTTTGGTCTTCATACACTTGTGTCGATGTTAGCAGTGCAAGTGTGATAGACTTTCCACCCTTGACAAAGCTGTACCTATTTTTATACCCATCATGTATCACATTCCTATCGTATTGTCATAGTCTCCCAAACAAGATACGACTTGTGTGCATAGGTAATACATCGCAGAGTACTTTATCCTTATAACTATCAATTGAAAAATTTATTATCACCCTTCTATTCACCTTAATTTCTCCAAACCATTGTAGTTTATATGGTTTAGGGTGTTTTAAAAGAGTTAGTCCCAATTTCTCCACAAGAACAATGTCAGCTACATTGGTGCAACTTCTACCATCAATGATCATGCTACATACCTTATTATTGATGTGCATTGTGCATAGAAAATGTTTTCTCTTTTCTGCTCCAAGTCATCCGTCTTGATTTGAGTATTGAGAGCTCGCCTCGTGACCAATAGCTCGCCAACAGCATACTCTACCTTTTTTCCATCACTAGCCTCTTCCAATTCCAGCATGCTTTCATAATCACTTCACTTCGCTCACCACCTCTCCATTATCCTGGAAAATCATTGCCCTCTTGTTTGGGCATTGAGAAGCGATGTACCCCGATCCCAAACACCAAAGCATTTGATGTCTTGACTCCTTGATGGCAGGATTCCGCTTTCTTGCTAGCATTTTCTTCTTTTCCCTTTAGTATCTCAGCTCTACCCTTAGAAACAACCCCATCTCCTTTTTTGTTGTCTCACTTCGATTTCCAAGATGAATTAGGACCCGAAGAACCCGATGTCATTCTAGTTGTCCCCTTCCTCTTCAATTACCTCTCTACCTTCATAGCCATGTGTAGCATGTCTTCTAATTCTACATAGTGTTGTAATCAGCCACATTCGCTATGTCTTTGTTCAAACCATTCAAAAATTGGGCCATGGTGGCCTCCCAATCCTCCTCCCCATTCATCCTAATCATCAACATCACCATCTCTTTATGGTAGTCCTCTACACTTCTAGATCCCTTTGTAGTTTTTTATGAAACTCCCAATAGTAGTGATTAGACACAAATTTCTTCCTCATAATAGCTTTCAAATCCTCCCATCTATTGAAAGGTCTCTTTCGATTTCTCCTCCTTGATGTCACCACTTAATCCCACCAAGTGATTGCATAGTCGATGAATTCAAAGACTAGTATCTTCACCTTCTTCTCCTCCGAATAATTGTGGCATTCAAAAATGAATTCTACCTTCTTCTCCCACTCTAGGTAAGCCTCCGAATCACTCCTACCCTTAAATGATGGAATTGACATTTTTATGTTACCCATACTCCCATCTACCTCGTCTCCAACCAAGTTCATACCCCTTGTTCAGGCCTAGCTCCTCTATTCCTCATCCTACCCATTTCAGCCTCTGTTAACGCATCCTCATCCACATCACTATGATATTCTTCACGAAGTTCTACCCTAGGCTCTCTCATGACCTGTTTCTATGCATTGGATGCTTCCCAATGTAAATTGGCAAGCACCGTGTTTTGCCTTTCCATCTATGCCTCCTACCTATCCATTCTACCCCACACATCTTTAAACAATAGCTCAAACCGCCGTATCACCTCATCTGACATATTGGTTTGATTGTTGTTTCTGCTTGATGTTGATCCGTCCATGTCAGACATCTTAAATATAAACCTCACATATTTTCTCTCATGTATCACTCAAATTTTAGCTTATACCCTCTATTAGTCTCACCACTCTATCTTTTTCAACCTAGTACTTTCGTCCAAGTGCTTCAAAGGACAAATTGAACTCAACTAGGAGTTATTCTCATAGAATTCAAACCAGAATTTGAGTGAGATTTACAATTTAAAGACCCAAGAAAGAATTGGATAATTGGAATGAAAAACTAATTTGACTCAAGAAATTGATTTTTGAATTCGACACAATAGGAATTTGTAATCGCCGGTAATTTCAGAGATAAATAATAATAAAGAATTATTTTTTTTCGAAATCTCGGACTTTTTTTACCCAAAATTCAACTACGATATCGGCAAAAGAAACAGAAGTTGGTTTGGACACTAAATGAGTCCAAAAATAAATTTTGAAAATTTTGGGAAGTTTTAGAGATCAAAGACACTAAATAAGAAGAACACAAAGAGCGATAGAAAAAGAAAACACAAGACTCAACAAAAAGGAAAAGGGATATAACATTAATTTGTTGGAATCTAAACTCTTATACCAACTAATGTGAACCCATGCAACTATTTAGCTACGAAACGCACAATTCGATTGAAACCCAAACCCAAGAAAGCCAAAGATAAGTCAAAGTTTTGGATTTAATTCGAAAACACGAACCAAAACAGCCAACAATTCACAAACGACTTGTCGACCCTTTTGATTGCAATAATCAAGAATCTCACCTGATTGATTTGAACGCCACAAAAAATAATCTTGATAAGTTCACAAGTTTTTCCAACGAAGAACAATGGGTTTGAAAGAAAATATCTTTCGACTAATTCTCAATAATGTATGTTGTTTTCAATGAAAAATAATGAAACTATTTATACCAACTCCAAAAACCCTAGTTTACTACAAAAATATATCCTAAACATGACAAAAGATACCAAAATATGAGGTTTGAAAAAAAAAAAGGATTCTTTCCAAAAGTGCAAAAATCTCGCTGTCAGATTTAACTATGTGGCTGCATAGTTACACTCAATGCGGTAGCATAGTAGCTTCAACATGGCCTCTGTTATTCTCGGATGCAAGGCATGTGACCAAATGCCTGGTTCAACTATGCGGTTGTATAGTTGAACTTCGCCACCTCCTCGTCCGTTGCTTGATCATGTTGATCCATTTGACTTCTTCGTCCATGCCCTATATAAAACTTGTCCATTTGCACATCGCGATCAATGTTTCATCCACCATGCCTTGAACAAGTAGTCCAATTGCTTCTTTGATGCTTCGCTTGTAACCTAGTCATTGGACCTCATTCGATAATCAACGAATCTTGTCCCGGGCTTGTGTTAATTACATTGCTACCATGGATCACATTACCAAATCGTAAGTCGATTTTCGAAAATACCTTAGCCCCTTTTAGTTGATCAAACAAATCCTTCTAGGGAGATGATACTTATTTTTGATGGTCAAATGGTTCAACTCTCGATAGTCGATACACATCCTTTTACTTCTATCTTTTTTCTTTACGAACAACATTGGTGTGCACCATGGTGATACACTTGGTCGAATAAAGGCAATGTCAAACAATTCTTGTAACCGAATTTTTAACTCTTGAAGTTCCTTTGGAGCCATTCTGTATAGAGCTTTAGATATTGGTGCCACTCCGAGAACTAGATCTATTGTGAACTCCACTTGTGTGTTTGGTGGAGTACCAGGAAGATCCTCTGAAAATTCATCTATAAATTTTTGTGCCACTGGTATGTTCTCAATCTTTCTTGTAACATGTTTTTCTCTTGTGATGTTAAATAAAAACCCTTGATATGTTTCTTTTTTTAATATTTTCTCGGCTTGCAAGACTGACACTAGTTGGAGATGGGGTTTCGTCTTCGTATCAGGAAAAGAAAAATGTTCTTCTCCTGGTTTCCAAAAAGACACTTCCCTTTCTCTACAACGGATGGTTACGTAATTACATCCCAACCAATCCTTGCCCAAAATCATATCAAAATCTTTCATCTCTATTAGATACAAATTAGCTTCTAATGTTTTCCCTCAATTTCAAGATTCCTCGACCTAGATAACTGATTAATATTACATGTTCTGCCTGAATGGATGCTAACTTCTAGTATACTCTCTGACTTATTACAAATAATACTAGATTTAGCAATGAAAGACGTTGATACAAAAGAATGAGTAGCTCCCGAATCAAACAGTACATAAGCAGGTGTATCATATATCAATAAAATACCTACTATTAAGTTTGAGTTCTCCTCTGCATCCTGCTGAGTTAGTGTAAAAACTCATGCTTTCCCCTTTTTGTTATGACCACAGTTATCATCCTTCTTCTAAGTAAATATGGGACAATCCTGAGCAATATGTCCAAGTTTACCATATTGAAAACAAGCATTCTTCCCATATAAACATACACCACAATGAGGTTTACCATACTTAGAACATGGTGCTACTGCAGCTACAATGGCCTTACTGGCACTAGATCCTATATTATATTTTTTATTCACCATTTGCCTTGACGACTCCATTTTCTTTTTCCAAATTGCCCTTTATCCTGTTGACTGTACAATTGACTATGTTGCTCTACATTAACCTTCAGATACCAAATAGCGTAAACTCATTCCAATATCTCACGATATGATGTAAAATGATGTGACATAAGAATCATGATTAAGTCTAGGTTTAACCCTTACTCGAACCTTTGAGTCTTCTTAATTTTCGTGTCAACCGGGTGTAGATCATAGCTTGAGAGTTGATCAAAATTTTGCTCATAATCAGTCGGGGACATATTCTCTTGCTTGAGCTAAAGGAATTTGCTCTCCTTGAAATATCTTAAAGACTGAGGAAAATACTTGTCCATCATTTCATCCTTTATTTGTTCCCAAGTTAACGCTAATTGCTACTCTTGGGTCCTAGTTCGGGACATCGAATCCCACTAGTGACTTGCATCACCGGTAAACATAAACTCTGCACACTAGACGTTTGGGCGCCAGTGCAATCTATGAGTCAAAAAATTCATTCTAACTTACGAAGCCATTCCTTAACTACTAGTGAACTAGATGCTCCATCGAAGGTAGGGGGCATATACCTTCAAAATAATTTAACTACCGAGGCATGAGTCGGAAAAGTAATAGGAGCTGGTGGTGTGGGTGGAGCTTGATTCTGATTCAACCTGCTAAGATCTTGAACCGCTTGCAGAAATTCCCTTATCAAGTTGTTCTGGTTTGCTCGATACATTTTCCTCAAAATCTAGATAAGCTCGAATATCTATATCCTAACATGGTTCATTCTCCTAACATTTTATCTTCTCCCTGCCATATGTCATCGACAACTTTAATTCTAGCTCAATACATTTTTTTTATACAAAACATTTTTTTTTTACAAATTACATTTATTTCTACATATAAAAATATACTTAAAGAAAATGAAAAATGTACCATAACATGGAAAAACAACAACAAAATCATAATTTTTTTACATAATACGATTTTTAACTTTGCTTAGTTGAACATACCTGGGTCATATGATGATGTCGACTAATAGATGCGAGATACCATGGAGTGCCTTACATATTTCATTTTCTCATTTTAAATGTCCTTCTTTGTACTTAAGAGAGTGTGTGTGTGTGTGTGTGTGTGTGTGTATAATTTTTAACAAAACATAACAATTTAATACTAAAATAAACAATTTCAAAAAAATGGTCTTTAGAATGATTTCCATGCATGTACCCATTATTAATGTGAACACTTTAAGCAGTAAATAAAAATATGTTGTTTTGCTTTTCCTTCTCAAGCGGCAAATGTCAAAATAAATTCATTTACATAGTTATCAATCTCAAAACTTCATGAAATTTTAAGGGAAGTTAGGAAACTTCTTATAGTAAGACATATCCAAAATCAGCTTCCGTTGACAACATATGAGGTACTAAAATATTTTTCAAACCCATGAGGCAATCAAACCTCATTGGTTTCATCCAAAAATTTCAAATAAAGCTTATGAATTTTTGAAATAAATGGCAGAAGTTGAAATTTTAATAAAAACAGCAACACTAAATCTTATAGCTAACATTTTTGTGATAAATGATAACTTTTAAGTTAATTTCTATAACACATAACTACTTTTAAACATAACTTATTCATAAAAATATTCTTAGAATAGTTCCACACATGATGTTTATAGAAATCTACTTATTAAAGAAAAAAAAAACATAAGCATTTCATAATCGAATTAAAACATTAAGTCACTAGTTTCTCCTAGGCACGTTGCATCTTCATCTACCATCATCCAAGCCCAATCAAAGCAAATCAACCTGTAGGAATGTAATTAACCCACGAGTTTGAAATTTAATAGATATCATCGGTGCATTTCGTTATCAAATTAGAAAATTCGAACTATACATTCATACTGTCGTACACAGATGTTCGGCAAAATCCAATTTCTATAGAATTATCATAACACGTAGAGCCGGAGAATAATCATTCAAACGATAGTAGTGCCGAAGTACCTTACCTGAAGGAACCAATTCATTCGTACTTTAACGAAAATTCATAACTTGAAAACAAAATAACCAATTGCACCTCTACCTACCTTGATTTTCTTGAATTGTAAATGAACAAAATATGTAAAAGCCTTTCTCCTTCACACCCTTGCTATTTCTTTAAACTTTACTTAGCATAAAAGAGATTTGTTTTGAGAGAAAATAAGAGTAATTTTGGGTTTGAGGGTGTAATTCAAAAATGATTTTCCTCTTCTTGTAATCTCCATTTTTAGTGAAAAACTAAATGGGAGAGTCATATTATCATTAATCTTGTTAAATTGAGTCTTTAACTAGGATTTTAAGGAGTTTTCAGCCCATTAAAAAAGATTTCTTATAAAACGTTTTATAAAATGTTTACATAATAAAGAAAATGAATTATTCGTATGTTTATAACTTATCTTTATGAATGTCCACTAATAAAACAATTATTCCATCCAATTAATTTGGTATAATTGTTCATAATGTGCAAAAATAATGAGTTTTTTTCTTCAAAAATATAAAAGCATCTGCATAATGATTCGGACCTAGGTTGCCTATATGAAATACCATGTAGATGACCACTGTGGTAAACCACTTATTCATTAAATCTTTTTAATCAAATTTACTTAAACTTAATATCTTAAATTATGAGGCTTTTAAATAACTTATGGCTTGTACTTTCATAATCTTAAATGGACAGAGCTTCCATAGCTCGTTTCTTAAATGGACTACATCAACCAACTTAAGAATATAAATCGGGGCCTTACAATCTAGGCCTTCATCACAACTTCCCTAAGCATAGTTAGCTCATGAGAACTCACAATTTACCTTATTTCAAGATGCAGACCCCACTCATACCACTTACCCTTCATTTGCTCGATGCTAACCAAGTGTGGAGCATACCAAGACAGTTGCTCAAACTTCCTCTGATATTCGGTAATGCCCATATCCCTTTAAGTCATATGTAAGAACTTCACTTGTTGTAGTCACGAAGAGCTTGGGAAAAAGATTTCTCTAATTGTTTAGTCTTAAATTGATTCCACATCATATTACGTTGTTCCGTCTCAGTCGGGCTGTGACAAGTAGATTTCCACCAGTAGCCTACTCCTTCCACTAACATAAAAACTTGGCACATAATACTTTCTAGTTATTCGGGCATGAGATGTTGGAAAATATATGGATTGGCAAATAAATTTTCACTTGTGTATGTGAAATTAATTCCACATTGTTTGGAAATTGGGATTTGAAGA